>PVIY010028858.1:0-32643 GCA_004026745.1 Myrmecophaga tridactyla | reverse complement strand
AGTCTGGCTTTTGAGCAGAAGTCTAGAGATGAGTAGAGAGCAGGGATTGCTGTATGAATAAAAATGGGTAGTAGAATCCCATGTATGGGACATAGTGAGTGTATGTGTGTGTGTGTGTGTGTGTGTGTGTGTGTATGGGATGGGGGGCAGGGCAAGATGGAGTTAGGGAAGAAATAATCTGAAAAAGACAAGATTGGGGAAATAGATATGAGCCAAATGCAGGAGACATGTGGACCTTACCTGGATCTTTACTTTCTCACAGGAGCTCCAGAACAGACTAAATGTTTCACATTTCACAGAATGGCAGTCATCCTTTAACCCCAGCCTGATATTCTTCCTCAGATACATGTTACTGATACCTTGAATAGAGGTACAGGAAGCACCACTTTCAAACCTGTACCTTCATATCAATATTAAAAGGTGATGGAAACATTTGAACCATTTTCTTGCCCTAAAGTCACCCATTGTCCACATTTCAATTTTATATTATTATTATTTTCTCAAATCCTTTGATTCCCTTGGGTACCATAACATATCAACCTCTTTACCACAAAATAATTGTAATCTTACTATTGCTAAATATTCATCAGAAATGCATAAGCAATTACAGAAATGTATATTACTAATCAGAAAAATACATATATATTTTTTATACACATATATTTCTAATTATTAAGTGAAACTAAAATCATTGTATTTTATACATATACACAAATATATAAACACACGCACACACACAGTTACACATATATCTCATCTGTAGCTGAGTCTTTCTGAGAGCCATATTAGTCTTTCAGCTTGATTTCTTTTGCATTTGGGGCAATTTTGCTTTGGTCACTGTCAGTGGAATGTAGGGTATATTGGAATGTTCCTTAGTCTTTACGTGTTCCATCTCTCAGAATAGGTGAAGGCTGACAGGGGACATGGAGGTGGAGTCCATCAGGGTAAATTCCTTAGGATCTGTAGAAAATCCATGTTACTTTAACCCGCTGCAGATTTCTTTATCCAGCCAGGTTTTCTGGTCGCCACATGCTTCCCCCAAAGACAGGATGAGAGGGAATGGACTTCAACTGCAGCAGGGATGATCGAGAGCAGAGGTCAGGAAGAACTTTGGGGCTGTCACAACTGTATATCAAGCAAGGCCAAGACCAGGGGATGTTTTGATGTTCCCTTGGAATTGTTAAAAGAACAGGACAGATTACTACCTACCCAGAAAATAGTGTGACAAAGGAAACAGCTTTCTATTAGAAGTTTCCTGTGCAGTATGGGCTGAGGGCTGGGAATCAAGATTGGAGGCCCGAGTACTTTCCACCAGCTTCCTCTACACAGACCAACCCTCAGGATGCCTGCTGCTCACTGCAACGAGGAGGTCACCCACCCTTTCAGTTTCTGAGGGAAGCTGATAGTCTTCCAGCTTCAGAATTTTCTGTCTCTGCTGTGTCTCTTCCCTGAGCCTTCCATAATGCAGTTTTCTCTGTTTTGCAAAACAAAACAGAGACGCCCAAACATTTGGAGACTTGGCCATCCTGTCTGGCTACTGTCTTATTTTCTTTCTACTAAAACTTTATGAACAGATTATTGGGCTCTTTTGCTTCCGATCCCACAGCACACATTCACTCCTGTCTTGCCTAAAATAGGGCTGTACCCTTCTCTTTGCTCTCTTCACCACATACTCTCTCCTACTAGCAAGTTCCACCCTCCTCTTTTCTCCCTTGAAGGTCCCTTGTAACCTACCAGTTGCCGAATCCTGTCTCCCCCTCTCTGTACTGACTCCCCCTCACTTCTCTATGGCATCTGAGGCTTTTGAGCCCTGTTGCTTCCTGACACCCTGTCCTCCCTGTTCTCCATAGCCAACATCCTCCTGTGACTCATCTGTCTCTCTGGCCCATCTTCTCTTTCAATAATTGGCTTTGCTTCCCCACCTTGCCTGGGCAGGCAGTTGGCATACTGTGGTAGAAATTCAAGATTGCACTGCTGAAGGCTGGGCTAGGATGGCCTTAGAAGGAAAGGGGGCAAATGAATGGCATTTCAAAGGAAAACACTGGCTGTGCTTGCTGTACGGATCAGGAAGTAGAGGAAGGGGAAGAGCTAAACAAATTTTCTAGGGTTCTGGTTTGTGAAACGAACGATGAAGGCAGGAAAGTCAGGACTAGGTGCCCATTCGAAAGCAAATTTCATTTGAGTAGAAAGCAGAACATACGAGTGAATAATATGCCCAAAGAGGAAAGTTAATGGAAATGGATAGAAAACCTTTTATTTTATTTTTCCTTGCAGCTTCAGCGGGCTTCTAGCTCTAAGCTCCTTAATCGATGTTTCCAGCTCCTGAGCCCTCTGTCAAGCCCTATGCTTAAGGTTGTAATTGTTGTTTGGACTTTAACTCCTGGATGCCCATCACCACTTTGAACACTTCAGGTAAGAGAAGAAATGTGTCACAGGGAAATGGAATGGAAAACTGGCATAAGCGTCATGAGTTCTAGGATCTGCTATGTGACTTGAGCAAGATACTTCACTCTTTAGTTTCCAGGGTTTTGTTTTTTTTTTTTTTTTTAACTATTGATGAATGAAAGGTTAGCGAAGTAATTATCTTACTTAATCACATTCCCATCTTTCCCCAGACTGGCTCCTTTTTTGGATATTTTTCTTCGTTAATCATGCCATCATTTTCTCAGTTACCTAGTGCCCAAAGGCATCTTAGACTCTTGTTCACCACTCCTCTCTTTCCTGCTTACACCTGCTCCACTCCATATATGTACTATCAACACATGCTATCGCCTTTTCCTCCTTGTTGCCTTCAACAGCTTTCCATTTTAGTTTCACAGCCACATCCTCATAGAGGTGCTTAGTACCTCACTCCTTGACTATTCCTGTGCACTCCAAACTCCTTCTAGCCTTCTGTCTTGTCCCTCCTTAAATCTCCAGAGGCTCTCCATTGTCTAAAGTGGTGGTCTTCAAAGAGGGGTGGGGAGAAGGGGGTGTTTGTCAGATTATTTAAGGGCTTTTTTTTCTGAATCCTTGAAAGATACTTGAACATCTCTCCTCCATCATCCATTCAGACATTCTTATGCACCATGTGAAAATGTCTCCCCAGGTGATAATTTTCTCACTGTCTCTCTCTCTCAACTGTAAAGAAGTACATCCATGTTATGAAAATTTTAATATTATATATAGGTTTTATAGGCCATGAAAGTCCCATATAATCTTTTCAAGATAACTTCTATTAACAATTTTGGGTTAAGTCCCCAAGATTTTTTTCTGTGCATGTTAACTTTGCAATTATTATTTAATAATTTATTAAAATATGATTTAATATTTATTAAATATGTTTAATATTGCAATAATTATTATTTAATAACATTATTATTATATACATACAAAATCATGCTAATGCTATGTAAACAGTTTTGCAACTTTTTTTTTATCTGAGCAACAGTCCTTGGACCTTATAGCTTTACCCTGTTCTTGTTTTTTAAAAAATTAGTTTTTAAAAAGCTTTATTGAGGAATAAATAACATTTGAAAACTGCTTATATTTAAAGTGTACAATTTGAAGTTTTGACATAGCATGTACCCATAAAACTATCACTGTAATCAAGAACATATCCATCACCTCCAAAAGTTTTGGTATTCCTCTTTGTAATTTCTCTTTTTCCGTCCCATTCTGGTCTCTGATTCCAGTCATCCCTAGATGACTGCTGACCTGCCTTCTGTCAGTATAGATTAGTTTGTATCTCCCAGAATTTTATATAAGTGGAGTAATTTATGTACTCCTTTTTTTCCCACTTCTTTCACTCAGCATAATTATCTTCAAATCCATTGGTTTGTTGATGTATCAATAAGTCATTATTTTTTTATTATTCAGTAGTGTTCCATCATATGGATACTATAATTTGTTCAATCCATCACTCGTTGATGGATTTTGGGCTTCTTTCCTGTTTTTGGCTAATACAAGCAAAACTGCCATGAACGCTTGTTTACAGTTCTTTGTGCCAACACATACTTTTATTTCTCTTGGATAAATACCTAGGCATGGAATGCCTGGATCATATGGTAGGTGCATGTGTACTTAAAACCTTCCAACTGTTTTCTGTAGGGGTTGTACCATTTTACATTTCCATCAGAAGTGTAGGAGAGTTCCAGTTTTTCTACATTGTCAGTAACACTTGATAAGTACCAGTCTTTTTTAATTTTAGACATTCTAATAGGTCGTGCTATATCATTGTGGTTTTAGTTTGCATTTCCCTAAGGACTAATGATGTTGAGCAGCTTTTCAATCATGTATTTTCTATCCCCTTATGAGTATCTATTCAAAACTTTTGCCCACTTTTTAAAAGTTGGGTTGTTTGTTTTCTTGTAATGAAGTTTTGATAGTTCTTTATATATTCTGTATGCAAGTATTTTATCAGATATGTGATTTGCAAATATTTCTCCCATTCTGTGCCTTGTCTTTTCATTCTCTTAACAATATCATTTGAAGAGCAGAACTTTAAAATTTTGATGAAGTCCAATTTATCACAGTTTTCTTTTAGGGATTATACTTCTGGTAACATATCTTAGAAATCTTTGTGTACCCTAAGTTTGCAAAGATTTTTTTCAGTGTCTTCCAGAATTTTTATAGTTCTAGGTTTTACATTTAGCTCTATGATCCATTTTGAGTTAATTTTTGTATATAATGTGAGAGATGGGTCAAAGTTCAAATGTTTTTGCATATAGCTCTCATGGTGGGCAGAATAATGAACCCTCAAAGATGTCCACATCCTTGTCCCTAGAACCTGTGGATATATTAGGTTATTGGATAAACAACCTGTGTGTGTATATGGAAAAAGGGAATTAAGGTTTCAGATGGAATTAAATTTGCTAATCCAGCTGATTTAAGACAGAGAGATTATGGGCTTTATATGAGTGGGCCCAATATAATCACAAGAGTTCTTAAAAGTGGTGGAGGGAAACTGAAGAGAGAACCAGAGAAATGGCAGTGTAAGAAGGGCTTGGTCCAATGTTGCTGACTTTGAAGATGGAGGAAAGTGGACACATACCAATGAATGGCAAGGCAATAGTATCTCCACTAGAGCCTCCAGAAGGAACACAATCCTGATAACTTGATTTTAGCTTAGTGAGACTCCAGTCACTTTGTTGACCCTCAGAACTAGAAGATAATAAATTTATGTTGCTTTAAGTCACTATGTTTGCAGTTATTTGTTATAGTAGCAATAGAAAAGAAATATTAATATATCCAGTTATTTAAGCACCATTTATAAAGACTATTTTTTCTACACTAAATAGTCTTTGATCGTTTGTTGAAAATCAACAGACTGTTACATGTGTGGCTCTGTTTCTGGACTCTATTCTAGTCCATCAATCTATTTGTCTATCTTTATGTCCATACTGCATTGTCTTAGCTTTATAATAAATCTTGAAATTGGGTATTGTAAGCCCTCTAACTTTATTCTTTTTTAAAAAAAAAATCAATTTTTTAAGACCCTTTGCATTGAATCACTTGTCAATTTCTACCAAAAAAACCTGCTTGAATTTTGATTGGGATTGTGTTAGAGCTATAGATCGATTTTGGAGAAATGGATGTCTTAAGAACTTTGAGTCTTCTGATCCACAAACACAGCATATCTCTCCATTTACTTAGGGTTTCTTCAATTTCTTTCAGCATGTATTGTTTTTTGTAGATATGTATAAATCTTGATTGTTTTTTATCAGATTTATGCTTCATACTTCATGATAAATGTAAAGAGTGATGTTTTAAAATTTCAATTTCCAATTGTTCATTGCTAATGTATAGAAACACATTTATTTTTGTATTTGATCTTATATTCTGAAATTCTGTTAAACTCATTTATTAATTCTCCAAGTTTTTGGAAGATTTCATAGACTTTTCTAAGTAGACAATAATGCTGCCTGTAAATTAAGACAGCTTTAATTTTTTCCTCTCCAATTTGGATACCTTTACCTTCTTTTTCTTGACTTATTGCACTGGCCAGAAACCTGGTACAATGTTGGACAGAAGTGGTGAGAGTGGACATCCTTGACTCGTTCCTGGTCTTAGTGGGGAAGCATTCAATCTTTCACCACTAAGTATGTTAGCCATAAGTTTTTGGAAGATGTCTTTCATCAAACTGAGGAAGTTCTTTCCAGTCCTAGTTTACTAAGAGTTTTGATCAGAAATGGATATTGGATTTTATCAAATGCTTTTTCTACATCTATTGAGATGATCATATGTTTTTTTATTTTTTAATATGGTAAATTACATTGATAGATTTTCTAATATTAAACCATCCTAGCATCCTTGGGATAAATCCCACTTGGTCATGACATATTATCTTTAAGTTTTTTTTTTTCTTTTGCATGGGCAGGCTCTGGGAATCAAACTCGGGTCTCTGGCATGGCAGGCAAGAAATCTGCCACTGAGCCCCTGTCGTACAACCCTCTTTATTTTATATAAATTTTCATTAAGAATTTTGTCTTTGTATTCATGAGGGAATTGGTCTGTGTTTTTGTCTTTTTATATTTTCTTTGTTTAGTTTTGGCAGCAGAGTAATGGTGGTCTTATAGGAAGGGTTGGGAAATATTCCTTCCTCTTCACTTCTTTAGAAGAGTTTTATGGAATTGGTATTGTTTCTTCCTTAAATACTTCATAGAATTCACCAGTGAAAGCATATGGATCTTAGGATTTCTTTGTGGGAAGGTTTTGATCTACAAATTTAATTTTTAGATAATTATAGGGTTATTTAAGTTATTTATTTTTGAGTGAGCTTTAGTAGTTTGTGCCTTTCAAGGAATTTGTCCATTACATCTTTGTCAAATTTATTGACATAATGTTTTCATAATATTCGTTTATTTTCCTTTTGATATCTACAGAATCTGTTGTGATGTTACTTCTCATTCTTGCTGATAGTAATTTTTGTCTTCTGGCTTATTTCCTGATCTACTCAAATAACTCACTTAGTTTCACTGATTTTCTTGTATGTCTGTTTTCTATTTCATTGCTTTCTGCATTGATCTTTATTGATATTATTTTATTTTATTTCCTTTCTTTTGCTTACTTTGGCTTCCACGTGCCTTTCTTATTCTATTATTTTAAGGTATAATAGGAGGTCATTGATTTGAGAACTTTCTTTTAAAAAACTGGCATTTAATACTATAAATCTCCCTCTAAGTACTGCTTTAGTTGTATTCCACACATTTTTATATGATGTGCTTTCATTTTTATTCACTTCAAAATTCTTTCTAGTATTGCTTTGGTTTTTTTTTTTACTTGACCATGGGTTATTGTGAATTCTGTTATTTAATCTGCAAATATGTGGACATTTCCAGGTCTTTTTTTTTGTAATTGATTTCTAATTTAATTCTATTGTGGTCAGAGAGCATACTTTGTGTGATTTAAAACAACAACTGAGGTATAATTTCCATACTACTATGCATGATTTTAAACCTTTTAAATTTATTGAGACTTGTTTTATGGCCTAGCATATGGTTTATCTTGATAAATGTTTCATGTGCACTTGAAAGGAATTTGTACTTTGCTGTTACTGAGTGGAGTATTCTATAAATGCCACTTAGATCAAGTGGGTTGATAACTTTGTTCAAGTCTTTTATATCCTTACTAATGATCCATCTCTTTATACTATCAAATATTGAGACAAGTATTAAAATCTCTGATTATAATAATGAATTTGTCTATTTATCCTTGTAATTCATGTATTTTGAAGCTCATTTATTAGGTACATAAATGTGTACAATTGTTATGTCCATTTGATGAATTGACCTCTTTATCACTACGATAATATTCTTTGCTTCAAAATCTTCTTTGATCCCCTTCGGGGAATGGTGAGAAAGGGGGAAAACTCAACTTCCCCAAGTTGAATTCATGATATTCTCAAAAGCAGTGCAGACAACCAAAGCAATAGGCTGAGCCCCCAGTCTTGGTGTTTGTTCATATGAAACTTAACCCCACAAAGGATAGGTTAAGCCTACTTAAAATTAGGCCTAAGAGTCACCCACAAGAGAACCTCTTTTGTTGCCCAGATGTGGCCTCTCTCTCCAGCCAACACAACAAGCAAACTCACCACCCTCCCCCTGTCTATGTGGGACATGACTCCCAGGGGTGTGGACCTTCCTGGCAACATGGGACAGAAATCCTAGAATGAGTTGAGACTCAGCATCAAGGGATTGAGAAAACCTTCTCGAACAAAAGGGGGAAGAGAGAAATGAGACAAAATAAAGTGTCAATGGCTGAGAGATTCCAAACAGAGTCAAGAGGTTATCCTGGAGGTTATTCTTACTCATTAAATAGATACCACCTTGTTAGTCAAGATGTAATGGAAAGGCTGGAGGGAACTGCCTGAAAATGTAGAGCTGTGTTCCAGTAGCCATGTTTATTGAAGATGATTGTATAATGATATAGCTTTCACAATGTGACTGTGTGATTGTGAAAACCTTGTGTCTGATACTCCTTTTATCTACCTTGTCAACAGACGAGTAGAACATCTGGAACAAAGATAAATAATAGGGGGAACGAATGTTAAAATAAACTTAGATTGAAATGCTAGTGATCAATGAAAGGGAGGGGTAAGGGGCATGGTATGTATTAATTTTTTCTGTTGTCTTTTTATTTCTTTTTCTGAATTGATGCAAATGTTCTAAGAAATGATCATGATGATGAATATGCAACTATGTGATGATATTGTAAATTACTGATTATATATGTAGAATGGAATGATCATACGTTAAGAATGTTTGTGTTTCTTTCTTGTCATATCTTTTTTTAAATTTAAAATTAATTAAAAAATCCTTGATATTAATGTAGCTACAAACATTATAGTTTAATAGAAATTGCCAAATTTCTTCTAAAACAATCCATTTCATACATAGGTTATACCACCATTCTGTTCCACCTCCATTGAGATTTTGATCTGAACCTTCCTCTAAACATGCAAACATTTCTGCTGAAATTGAGATGAGAAAATGCCACTGCCAGTTCTATGATTTTCCATATACACAATGGAGGCAGTTAATAGCAGATCTGCTAGTCTCTGTCTATCCATATGTGTTAGTGTTGGGCATGGGGCTAAGAGGTAGGCAAGAGTCAGAAAAGACAAATTAAAAACACTCTCATTGTTAGGGAACATGGTAGATAAGGGGGCATCTGGCTGCTTTAAGCCAGTTCAAGATAGTAGGGCAAGATGAATTACATCTGATAGCAGTGAATTTGTGATCTTAAAATCATTAACAGTCTTTAAGAAATAGAGACTGAGAGATGTACCCAAGATTGGAGACGGGCAACTGTAATTATTTTTGTTTTCAATAGTGAAAAAAAGAAACCATCGGTGACATTATTTAAAAAAAGTGATGATTACGGGGACCCAGAAAGGGTTCACTAAAAACTAATTTAAGCAATTTTATTTGCTGCTTGGTTACCCGTTGATAACTCTGGAAAGGTCCCAGGTGCCTTAGCCTTAAGAGAGAAGTGGAATCAAGTAGGTTGCCAGAGACAAACACATCCAGGAAATTCTGGCTGGTGGGTAGCAGGCCATCAGCTTTAGACCAGCACCTGGTTTTCCTGTTCGTGTGTTTTAACACATTAGGTCAAGCCACAGCCTCTCCATCTTTCTGGGTGAGGCAGCAGCAAACACTCCCTAACCACCACATTAAGTACTCAGGTCTAAAGACCCTCTGTTTTGTAGGCACTGCAGTCACTAGAACTATAAACAGAATACTCGCTAATTATTGTTTAATTATTGCTTAAAAACCAATTGGCACAATACAATCATTGCATTAATTACCCCATACAGCATCTGCTTTCTCTTTTGCTGTCATCCCCATTTCTCCCCAGCCCCTCTCCCCACTTTAATTGAAATTCAGCTCGCTGTAACACCTCCTTACTCCTGGCCAACTGGGTCTCGCCATTCACAAGAGGGAGAAGAACAAAACAGAGAAGCCCAGGGGATTAGGAAGTTTTGACAGCTGTCCAAGAGGAGCTCTGAGATACGCGCCAAGAACGGAGGCAGGACAGAGACAAATGAGAGACAGAAGAGAGTGGCAGGAGGGAGGGAGAGATAGGCAGGGAGACAGCCTAAGAGGGAATGAACCGGACAAAGAGTCATAGGGAGAGAAACAGATGTTTAAAGGGGCGCCGAAAAAGGGAAAAGGAAGAGAAAAGCTAGAAAAAAGAAACTGTGGAGAGATCCTGAGGGGGGAAAGGGCAAACAAGGAAAACGCGAGAGCCTCAGGAGAGGAGGGAGATAGGAGAGAACTTGTGTGGAAGGAGGGGATGAAAGCCCAGCTTCTAAGGATAGGTCAGTCCAGCTGGGGGACAGGTCTGAAGAGGAGGCGGGCGGGCAGTTTGGGGGATCCCCTCAAACACCTGGGAGTAAGGTGGAGCAGAGGAGGAGGCCGCCCAGCGGGAGCGCAGACAGCTCGAGCGCAAAGGCGGAGAGCTCAGTGCTGGGCGGCCGCAGAGTCCCCTCCGCGGGTCCGACGTGCGCCCTGCTGCTCGGGACTCGCTTGGCGGCCCCGCCCCCTCCTCGGAAGCCTCCTTGCCGGGGCTTTTCCTGCCCGGCTCAGGAAGCCGGCCTAGCACAGCCACGAACAATAGCTCGGAACGCGGTTCTCGGCTCTCGGCTCCCGGCTCCGGGAGAGGCCGGCGCGGAGTCGCGGGAAAGGGAGGTATCCGTGCAGCCTGGGGGCCCCGGGTGAGCCCTCGCCGGAGTCGGAGCAGTTCAGCTCCGCGCTGCCTGGGTCATTGTTGGTCGGGACTGAGGAAGCTGGAGCCGGGGGAGGAGCTGGGGAGGCGGCGGCTGAGGGAGCCAGAGGGGGAGCCAGAGAGCGAGAGAGGGAGGTAGAGAGCGAGCGAGCGAGGGAGGAGGTAGAGAGACTGGGAGGGTGGGAGGGAGGAGGAAAAATAAAGAGGAGAGAGCCGAGCAGGGCTGAACAATAGAGACAGGCAGACGGGCGAGGAGGAGGGCCAGCTGCCGCTGTTGGGGGAAAGCGGGCGCCGAGGCTGCCCGAACCCCGGCTCCCGGTCCGGGCCAGATAGCAGGCGGCCAGCGCCCCTAGGGAAGAGGTAACCATGGGGGAGCGGGCGGCAGGCGCCCCCAGCCCGCCGCGCGCCTCCGCCTGAGGGAAGCTAGGCGTCCTCTACCCTAACCCCGCCGCCCCCAGCCGCCCGCCCTCGAAGCCCGGAGTCCGCCGGGTTTGCGGCGGCGGCAGCTGCGCCCAGCGCCCTCCACCCGGAGCAGCCCTCGGCCACAGCCTTCGCCGGCCCCGGCTGCCCGCGGACGCCTTCCTCCAGTCATGAACGCCCCAGAGGGGGCAGCGGAGGAAGGAGGAGCAGCCGACTCAGACGTGGACGCCTTTTTCCGGACAGGTAAGCTGGGCAGGAGGCGAGGGGTTGGGGGTGAGGGCTGCCGTCTTGAACGCGGCGTCTCGGACAAGTTTGGGGAAGGAGGGCTGTTGCTGGGGTGTGCGTGATGGGGCGCAGTCCCCCTTCGTCGTCTGGGCTGGAGTTGCGGAGATTCTTGTTGTTATGGCAATGCTGGTTGCGTTTTCGGGATGGGGTGGGGGCTGGGAGCTCGGCGCCCCTCGGCGTTCACCCCAGTTGCCTGAGTCTGTGTTGGGGAGGCGGGAGGCGGTTCCCTCAGGCCGCCTTCTCGCGGAGCACGGGGATGGGGCGATGTTGGATCACTTTGCAGCTCGCCGCCCCAGCTGCCGGCGTCCCCGGCCCCTCCCTCGCCTCCTCCCTCTCCCCAGCTCCTGTCAGCGGGGCTCCGGGTCGCCCAGGGCTGGCAGTCCTCTTCGGGGCAAGGAGTCGGGGCCCTGATTTGCGAAGAGGGGCAGTGCGGACCGGGAGACGGGCAGGCTGCAGACGGATAGAACCCAGGCGGAGGAGAAAGGTCCTGCCGTTGAATGTGGGGGGCCAGCGTTTCAGACTTGAGAGCTTGGGTGGGCGGTCGGCGCCTCGGACCTCTCATTGCCACCTTCTTCTCCAGTTCTGGGAACGGATGAGCTTTTCATAAGAAGCACTCATTCCTGGAAGTGTGAGTTAGCGTCCCCCTCACACACACCCACTTAATCCTCGCTTGCCTGTGATGTGTGGAGCCCTGAGATCTGTCTTTACGTCTCTTCGCAGTCCCTGCCATCTCCTATTCTCCAGGTCTGTAGCTCCTTCTGTTCCCTGGCTACACATTTCCATCTCCAGAACAGATACTGATTGCCCTCATCTCCCACCACCTGTGGACGTTTCTACTCTGAGTCAGGGATTCCTCATATCCCCTTACCTATGGCTTCCACCAGCTCCCTGTGTATAGCTCCCCATTTCCCATGTATTTGGAACCATTTTGTCTGGAATCTTTGTCCCAAGGAGTCTAACAAGTTATGGGGGCCCCACACATCTGCCCTATATTTTAGTAGGTTGGATTAGAGGACATGAACTGTGAGGTCAGGGGTCAGGTTAGCTCCAGAGGCTCACTGCATCCATCTGTTTCCTAAACTCATTTGCCTTGCCCTGGAGGTCATCTCTAGGGAAAGGGATGGGGTGCTTTGTTGGGGAGACTTGTTGGCTTTGGAAATCAAGACTTAATTGACCCATATGTTCATTCTCTAGTAGGTCTGGGGAGGAAAGAGCAGGACAGACACTGATGCCAGGGAGCGGAGAAAGCAGTGGGAACCCCTGTCATCCTGTCCTGCCTCTTAGGGCTTAGCTAATCCTCTGTCCTTCTCTCTTTCCCCCCAGACATTGATTCTATATACACATACACTTCCACTCACTCTTACTCACACACACATGCACCATTTATCCAAGGTAACCAGGAGCCAAAGCATGGATTCTAAAGTGGTGCCTATGTTTAGAATTTGTAACCGAGAGTTTGTACTAGAGGAGAGTTCTGGGGTTAAGTGATACCCAGAAACACTCACCATGCGGGTGAGATAAGAGTTGAACTTTTCTTAGCTCGGGGCGGGGGTGGGGGACTCTTTGGGACTCCATTTTCTTCTTTTGGTGTCCAGTCTTCCTTCCCTTTTCCTACCATAGAAACACTAGTTCCTGTCCATTCTCTGTCCCAGGCCCTGGGAGCACAGCTTAGTTTTTGGAGGTTAGCTAATTTCTGACAAATGAATTCACGCTGTAATAATGGTGTTAATGGCTTATAATGGTCCAGTGTGTTACTTTTCCCAGAGCCTTTCAAAACACTGTGTATGGCTTACTTTTTCTATCCCTGGCTCAGATAACAGAGTAAATAGTAGTCTGAGGTCAGTCTTCAGTGGAACTCCTGTTAGGGGTATTCTCCTTCCTTGGGCATACCTTTCGAGAGGAGGCTACATCTGAAGTGCACTAAAAATCAGAGAAAGGTAAATGTAAATTCCTCAATGCATGTGGCTGGAAATGACTGATAACCTGTAATGAGGTGCAAAAAGGTGCAGGCTGCCTGTGGCTGGGTTTAGGATCATCACTCATCCGGTATGATCCTCTCTGCTATGTTTCTTGATCCTCACTCCATTCACTGACCAATCTCTATCCTAGGCTCTTGCTGGGGATTCTTAAGCCAGGAGAAGGCCACATTTCCAAACATTCTCCATCTGATTCCCTGTCTCTACGGAACATAGCAGTATACTTTGTAGTCTGGATAGATTATAAATTTATTCAAACTGAAAAACCTTCAAACAAATTTTCAAAGTCCCTTGTACCAGGGTTACCTGCCTTCTTTCCAGTGAGAAATTTTGTATGCACGAAGATCAGGCTGCAAAATTCTTTGTCAGATCCCTGGCATACAGTGTCTCTAGGCATGTTTCGAGTAATCCTGTCATTTTGGTTCCTTACTTGTCTTCTTAGTGTTTCAGTTCTTTTGACAAAACTGATTAAACCAGAATCCCTAACTCTCACTTGCCTGCATTCACATGGACACAGACGCATCCACCTCAGTCTGCTATTATTATAGATTGGTGAATTCCAGATTGTCTAGCTGGAAATCTCTGTTCCAATCTGGGAAGATGTGTCACTAATTTTTATTGATCACTGGTTATGAGACAATTGAGGGAAGATATGGGAACTCAGAACTGGGAATAGAAACCAATTGACCGATCAACAGGCTGTGATAAATGCCTGTACTAGGAGCTTTCTGCTGTCCAGGGTGTTGTGGAATACAAAAGAAATATTCAAAGTGGTCTTGGCCTTCAAAGAACTTTTAAAAGGAGACTGACACAGGTCAATTAGATATTAGTTGCTAAACGTTATGGTGCTATAATGTAAAAGAAGTTCACAGAACTACAGAGGAGGTGGAACAGAGAGTGGTCCCTGAAGGGTGGATGGAAAGGGGGAAGAACAGATTGGGCAAAGAGACTTGGGATGTTCGGTCATTGAGGAGCCTTGGCTGACAGATGTGGGAGATGTAGATTAGTGAGGGATGGGAAACAGGGTTGGTTAAGTAGGGCAGAGACAGATAGGGAGAGTCTTGAAAGCCTAAGAGAGGGGTTTGGACTCAATTTAGGGTCTGTAGGGAGTCGTTATAGGTTCTTGAGCGGGAGCACATCCTGAAGAAAGTGGTGTTTGGAAAAATTAACCTGCAGGTAATTTTGACTGATGAAGTGGAGAAGAGAAAAGAGACTTGGAAGCCAAGAAGATCAGACTAAGGAAGCCCAATCTGTATTGGTGGAAGAGAGAATGAGGAGTCAGGGATAACTCTGAGAGACATTTTTCAAGACAGAAATGTGGGGATTTGTTGACAAACTAATTATATAAGGAAAAGTAAATGAAGCCCATGAGGAAAGTGAAGTAACTGGGTTGAGAGCTAGGAGACTGACTGTATCCTGACCTGGTTTGGTTGAGGATAGGAGCCGGTTTTGTGGGGGAGTTAATGACAATTAGTTTCAGACATGGAGAAAAGGAGGCAATTGTGGGACATTCAGGTGGAGTTGTTTTGTATAGTTGGAAATGTGGAACTGGTGATGTTGATTTGGAAACCTTTTATGTCAAGGTCTAATGCCGCTGAAACTTTGCCAGTGTATCAGCTCTCTAAGGGAGGAAGAAGGGGAAAGGGCTAAAGTCAGAATTTGGGGAGAAACTCTTATTTAGGAAGTGACAACAATGGAGACTTGATCCTGGAGCATCCAGGGAGTCAGCATGTGTTCTGATGTGATGACAGGCTGCAGACAGGTTGAGCAGGAATGCTGGGGTAGTGTCTCTGGACGTGATAAAAAAGAAGGCCATTGCAAGCTCTTGGGAGCAGTCTTAGAAGATTAATCCAGAATAGAGATTTGGGGTGATAGGAAAGCATCAGTTACTTACAGAGTTTACCAATGAAAGGTAAAAGGGAGGTTGGGTGCTAGCCAGAAGGAATGTTAGCAATGAGAAAAGTTTAGTTTTTTCAGGGAGAAAAAACTGGTTTAAAGGTGAAAGAGATTGTGAAGAGGAATACTGAAGATGCTAGATTGTTGAGTCAGGTAACTGAAGAGGTGAAATGAGTAGGTTCCCTAAAAAAAAGTAAGGGCTTAGCATTAGTGAGCAAAGGAGAAACCTCTTTCTTTAAGACTCAAAGGAAGAAAAGTAAGAGGATAAATAAGTAAGTAGAGGTTTTTATGTAAATATCTTCTATCTCTGTCATCCTGTCAAACTAATCCTGTGAGTCCAGACATTTCCAACTGGAGTGTATGCTGTTACTTGGACTTCAGCCAGCCTCAAACTCAACTCTGAATTTCTTTTCTAGTCCCCCCCCAGCAGGCTCTTCCTCTGATTTCCTTAATTATGTAAGTGGCATCTCCACTCTCCGAGTCATGATATTTAAAGCCTTAGCCTTATCAGTGAGGAATATCTTTCCTCTAACAAACTCTGTTGAATTACGTCCATATTTAGCCCTTGCTGTTCATTCTCAGGACCCCCTCCCAGGTCAGATCCCATAATGCTTCCTAAGGGCTCCTTTAGTGGCCTTCATTCTTGTTCCTTGGAATCTACTCCCTCACTCCCCACTGCAAATTGGCATCTGCAAACAGATTATACTTCCTAAAGCATTACTTTCATCACATCGCTCCATGTTTTATGAAATAACAGTGACTCCCTAGTGCCTTCCAGGTCAAGTCCACACTTCTCGGCTCAGCTCCAGTTAGGCCAGCTTCTTACTGCCCTAGGGCGTCTTCACTCACTTTCTCCTTGCATCATCCATCCCTGCACCCTGACTCTCAAAATCCAACTCATGCTTCAGGACTTGAGACTCACATTATTTTTTCCTGTGAGCTTTGACAGCTCACAGTAACCAACTTTGACCTCTAGATTCCTAGAACACTCGCTGTCTATACTCATTTTCTCACTTCATCAAAGGCATCATATAGTTATTTAACCCTTTCATTCAGGTAGGGCTTCTCTCCCTATTGAAGTTATTTGTTCCTTGGAGATAAGGAAAAAGATGTTTTAAAAAGGTTATAATTCATCAAAAACAGAACAAAACAAAAGGCCTTACCCCAGTATAGATAAACCAAATGTGGCAAAATATAAACCATTGTTGATTCTAGTTGTTGGTATATTGGTATTTACTGTATGACTCTTTAAACTTTTCTCTCAGATAACACCCCATCCCATCTCCTAGACAGGGAAACTGAAATTGCCTTCATGTCCAGATCATAGGGAAGGGAGATTGTGGACTAACATCCTATGTTTGTGTGCAGTTTTTTGAGTAAATACCACCGCCCAGTCTATGTAATGCCAGTTACCCAAAAAGGGAGTGTTCTCCTGTCTCCTCAATTCTGTTTTGCAGAAAAGTAAAAACAATCCTTTTTGGCGTTATGCTTTGTGCTCCAGAATATAAACATGATGCCATATGCAATGCTTCTTTTCTTGTCCCTTATTCTTCTTCACTTCCACCCATGATGAATTCCAACTGGGTAAAATTTAGATATGGGTTTTTGGTCACACCACTTTCCAGGAACTTCTGGGGGTATTGAGAGGACTTTGTGATTTTAGAGAGGGCATGTTGTTAATGTTTTTAATATTGGAGTTATGTAAGTTATTTCTATATTAATATATTTTAGAACATATCAGTGACATCCGGGCCCACATCAGTGAGATATAGAAGGCTTTGATTCATCCTTGTGCCACCGTGCCAACTGTCAATAACTGTTATTGGCATATTCTGTTCAATTTTATTTGATAATCTTTTGAGGGATGATAGGAGGTGTTAGAGTAAACAAGCTACCGAGACAAATTAGGTGACAGGTAAGAAAAATCTTTAATTTTAATAAAACACTAGAACAGGTGAGTTAGGGATCTTCTCAGATGCTGGAAAATGAACACTTTTACTTTTCAAAGTTTTTTCTGATTATGGAACTTGGCAGTTTATTTTTTGGGGTAGGCAGCATGGTATAGTCCAGTGAGTCTCAACTGGGGGCAATTTTGCACCTTGGAGGACATTTGGCAATGTTGGAGACATCTTTTGGTTGTCACAACTTGGTGGTGGTGCTACTGGAATCATGTGGCTAGAGACCAGAAATATCTGAATGTCTATAGTCAGTTTGAGAAACCCTGGAATAACCAAAAGATCATGGATTTTGGATTACATAGGATTGGCACTGACTAAGAGTAGATTGTTGGGTAAATTACTTAATCTCTTTGATCTTCAGAGTGCAAATGGGACTAACGATGCTTGTTTCACAGGTTGAAAAGATTAAACAGAAGAATAATATGTACAAAGCATCTAGCAGTTTTTCACACAGTAGGAGCACAAGAGATTCTAGCTATTCCTGTTGTTCCTGCTGTTTTAATTATTAAATGAATGTGATGGCGCAGAGATGGGGGAATCTCTGGAAGGAGTGCTGTAGAAGGGCTTTTGACACAGGGTGGGAAAGGGTGCCAGAGAGACAGCATGGTATAGTGCAAGGAACCTGGATGTGGAATCAGAAGGCCAGGGCTTGGGCCTCAGCTCTCTTTTATTTTTTTGTATGCTCTATGGTGGGGGTCGCATTTCATTGTTTTTCCATGTGATTATCCCATTATTGCAGCACCATTTGTTGAATATATATATATATTTTTTGGGGGGGAAAGTGCATGGGCCGGGAATCCAACCTGGGTCCTCCACATGGCAGTGAATTCTACCACTTACTCTTGCATCCCCTCAGCTTTCTTTTATTCATTCATTTCATTGTTTGTTTGACAGATATTTATTGAGTGCCTATCAAAGCCATATATTGTTTTATAGAAGTGGATAAAGTCATTAAAAGAAAGACTATAGAGCAGAAAGGGAAATGGATACAAAAATATGCTCCTATGGGGAACATTTGTATTTAAAGGATAGGAAAAGGAGAGAAAGCCTGTGAAAGGCTGAGATGGTCAGGCCAGAGAGCAGGAGAACACCTCCCTTAATCTCTACTCATTTGAATTACTTGGGCAAGTGACTTCAATGTCTTTTTAAAATGAAGGTCCTCCTCTTAGGGCTGTTGAAAGACTCAAATAAGATACATTGTACAGTGCTATCCAAATATATGTAGATAGTTCCTTCCTGTTCGAACATTCGATTTCTTTATGTGCCTCTTCTGACAAGAATTATTTTATTTAATCTGACCTGCATGTGGCCTTTTAGTCCAGAAAGAGATGCAGTTTTTCTCACTTTGGTTTCCCAAGGGTACTGGATGGGACACCCTTCTTAGAACAGATCAGGGCACTCCTGTTCTCTCCCCTTCTGTACAAATATATATATATAAAGCTACCCTCCTTCTGCCCCAGGCCCTGGGGCAAATGACCTGATTCCACTAGTGAGAATGGAATTTCGCTTCCAACAGCCTCAGGTGAGTACAGTAAATCATTCCCTTCCTGCTTTTCTCTGCGTGCAGTTCAGACTCTTTCTGCCACTCCTTTGTGCATGAATGACTGGCAGTGCAATAACTAGGAAATGATTGACAGTCACAGAGCTACTGGATCAATACAGCTTCTTGAAATTGTGTCTGCTGAGGAGCAAGGGGACAGAAAGAATCAGCCAGGAGGACAGAGGAATTAATTCAGGACGTAAAGAAGAAACTCTTGGAGAATTAGTTTTGTCTTCTTCCCTTCTGCCCTGATGGCATTATTAGAAGGGAGTTGGACCCTAGTTAGATAACATGAATACAAGGAATGAACAAGGAGGAAAGTGAAAAATGGCAGTTGAGCTGTGTACTCAAGAAAGTCATTACTTTTTGAACTGGGACTTGAAGGATGGGTGGGATTTGGACGGGAAAGATAGAGGGTTTTGTGGTCCCAGGTTGTGGGGATGGCATTAGAAGGAGGAGGAGTGACATGCTTGGAATATTTGGGGGACAGTAAGTCATCTAGTTTATGTGAAGCAGAGGGAGCAGGTTCAAGATCAATGGAAGATAAGACTCAAAAGGGCAGAAGGGGCGAGGTTGATTGCTTCATTCATCATTTACTGGGCTCTTAATTCATGAAGGGCTTTACATAGCAGGCCAAGGAGTTTGATCCTTCTGTAGTTGGCTTTGGAGAACTACTAAAAGTTTCTGAATGGGGCAGTGACATGATCCGGAAGATAAGTCTGGAAGCCCTATGGAGAGTCTCTTGGAGCTGGGGAGGGGTCTGGAAACTGGGGATGATTAGAGACTGCTGTGAGGGATTAGGAGGGTCTGAACTTAAACTTGAGTGGAAATGGAGAGGAGGGACCTAGTAGAGGACCTGGAAATTTGGGTGAAGAGGTAGGAATCAAAGATTACTCCAAAGTGTAAAACCTGGATGATGGGAGGATGGAAGTGCCCTTAGTGAAAATCAGGAGTTATAGAAGAGGAGGAGCAGCTGTAGGAGGCAACAGGAGCAGAAGGATAGGGAGAATTTGGTTTGGGACATGTTAATTTCAGGTGTCAGTAAAATAACTAAGAGAGGTGTTGATTCAGTAGGTGGATAATGAAAGGAAACTGGAACTTTGGAGGAAGGCCAGAACTGGAAATATAGATTTGGGAGGTATCTGTATGAGGCTGTGGCTGGGGCTATCAGAATAAATGAGATAATAAACAAAAAGATAGAGAGACTTAAGGGCAGGGGGCCAAGGACAGAGCTGTAGATTAAAGTGAAGGATTGGAGGAGAACCAGGAGAGAGCAGTGCTTAAAGATAAACAGATGATCATCAGGGTTTAATGCTGCAAAGGGGTCAAGGGAGATGAGGACTGAGCAAACATCATTGGTTCTGGAAATTGAGAGATCATTGGTAACCTTTTAGTCATGTATGAGAGGTGGAATTCAAATTGCAAGGGGAGTGGGGAGTGAGTGGATGGTAAGGAAGTGGTGGGAGTGCATATAGATGATTCTTTTGAAAGGTTTGGCTGTGAAAGGAAGATTAAAAATAGTAAGGTAGTTGGATATGGGTAGCAAAGTTGAGTGGAGGCTTTTTTTAGGTTAAGGAGGATATGTGAATATCTAGGGGTAGGGAAGAGGGGAAGGCAAGATTAAGGAACAGAATGAATATTTGGGAAAGAGAGGGGACAATTTATCGATAAAGGTCCTGGTTGAGCTTGGAGGAATGGATCTCAAGGTTAATTGAAGGAGGGGGTCAGCCTTGGGACAGAGGAGAATGCCTCTTTCTTGGAGACTGAAGGGAAGACAGAACCCAGTAAGCCAGCTGGTTGGCAAGGATATCTATTGAGGGTACAGAAAGCCTGATCAACAGCCCCAGTAGAGAGAGCATCAACTGGCTTGAAGACTCAGGGTCTAGTGGTGCCATGCATGAGGAGCTGTGAAATGAATGAAGGGTTGGTGTGGTGCTAGGAGGCCCTTGGGCTGAGAATGCTGGAAACGAGGCTGGAGATCCCAGTTAGCAATCCTTTTAGAGGTGCTGGTGGCTTCCTTCTGTAGGCTGAGATAGGATTTGCTTCTGGCTTTAGGGTCTGCAGAATCACCCCCTATATATCAAGTGTGAGGCAGAAAGGAAAGTGTGGGGGAAGCGGTCAGGGTGAGGGTTCTCAGGTATAAAGGTGACAGGTATCCTCCTGGGTTGGGGGCCATGCCTGGCCATCAGATGTCTACAAGGGATAGAAGCTGCTTCTGAATTTCCAGAGTTTCCTTAATGCTCTAGAAGTCCTAGAAAGAAAGTAAGAGCAGAGTAGGGATCAGGAAAGAGCCTGGAAGATGCCAGTAAGCACATCCTTTCCTTTGGCCCAAAAGCATACGCTTCACCCCTCATTTTAGAGGCAAACCCAAGAACTGTCATGAAATGAAAAACCCAATTTCATCAGCGATTCCCCAGGGATCTCACATGGTGGTTGGTGGGGGAAGGGTCTGGGGGCTGTTGTTGCCAAAAGGTGGGCTGTGGAGGGCAGGGTTTATCCTCCTTGAGCAGAAGAAGGTAGATAGTTTCTTTAGGTTGACCCATTTCAGAATCACAGAATTTTAAAGCAGAATGGGAACTCACTAGCTATGTGAGCTTATGAAACTTCTCCACACTTCAGTTTCCTTATCTGTAAGATGGATAAAAAATATCTTTGTCAGTATTTGTATTAGTTAGGGTTCTCTAGAGAAACAGAATCAACAGGAAATATCTGTAAATATAAAATTTATGCAGGTGTCTCATGTAACTGTGGGAATGTAGAGTCCAAAATCCATAGAGCAGGCTGTGAAGCTGATGATTCCGATGGAGGGTCTGAATGAACTCCACAGGAGAGGCTCGCCGGCTGAAGCAGGAAGAGTGCCTGTCACTTCTGAATCCTCCTTAAAACGCTTCCAGTGATTAGACTAAGCATCACTCATTGCAGAAAACACTCCCCTTGGCTGATTACAAATGGAATCAGCTGTGGATGCAGCTGATGTGATCATGATTTAATTCTATGAAATGTCCTCATAGCAACAGACAGGCCAGTACTTGCCCAACCAGACAGACAGGTACCACCACCTGGCCAAGTTGACACATGAACCTGACCATGACAGTATTGCTTAAATTAATGTGTGTGTATATAGTGTATGTATAATGTGTATATATATATTTTATATATATATATATAAAACAAAATGTTTGTTGTAATAATTATATTCACGTTGTAAATTGTAATAGAGATGGGGCTATATTACTAGTAATATATGCTTATATATATATATAGCCCATATAGTGGGTTGGCTTAAACAGTAGAAATTTAATGGCTGAGAGAAATCCAAAATAGAGGTGTCAGCAAAGTGATGCTTTCTACCAGAATATTGAGGCATTCTGGGGCTGATTGCTGCTGATCCTTGGTCCTTGACTTTTCTGGAAGTACACATGGCAGCCTCTCCTGGCCTCAATCCCTGAGTCCCACTGACTTCTAGCTTCTGGTGGCTCCCTGTGGCTTCTCCCTGTCTGACTTTCACTCTGATTATACCGGACTCCAGTAATCTGGATTAAACCTAACCTAGCTAAATATTAAATATAATGGCATATATAAAGAGGTATATAGATATAATTATATTATAATAACCAAATATTAGAAGTAGTGTCTTGAAGAAATCTTATTTACAGTGGGTCTACACCCACCAGAATGAGGACCAAAACCAATAACATATCCAAACTGTGGTACATGATTTAATCTATCACATTTTATAGTATGTTTATATTTCTAGCATGATTATATTACATATTTTATTGCACATATATTATGGTTATATTCCCTTTATTTTCCTAATCATGAAAATTATGAGGCTTCATCTATCTTTTACTCTCTCTCTCCCTCCTTCTTTCTTTCTACCCTCCTTTCATCCTTCCCCCCCACCGCTTCCTTATCTCCCTCTCTTTTCTCCCTTCCTCTCTCTTCTCTCTTTTCCGCTCTTTCTCTCTGTCTTTCTTTTCTGTCTCTCTCTCTTTTTTTTCTTTTTTTTAACAGTTCAGAGGTAAGTAGGGATGTGATTTTAAGTTTGCAATTACAGTTATTCCAGGGACTGGGAATGTCTGAAATCCCAGCCTTTTATACTCTTAACCCTGCAGCCATGGACAATGGGCATGTTGAGGGGGAAAGCACAGTATTGAATTGGCAGCTGGACAGTGGGCCTAGAAGGAGACCCTGGAGACTGGCAGATGGTTAATTGGTTGTGACAAAAGGGGGCTAGGAGGAGGGGCCTGGGGCTCCTGGGGGATTTGTGTCTCTGAGTACTTAGTGTCAGAAAGGAGGTTGTGGGGAGCAGGGCTTCAGGAGTAGTTGGGAAGAAAGACTGCCAGGACTCCGCCTTGTGTGTGGTGATGGAAGAAGAGAGCCATTAGGAGTAATGCCACAGGTCTGATAAAGGGAAAGTGCAAGATTTTAAGTCTTCTCTCTGTACCCCAGTGCATTGGCACATACATGCTTATGTGTGTGTGTGTGTATTTATTTATTTATATATAGATGATATAAAGAGGAGCTTAACCAACTATTAGAAATAGTACAGTTTTCCCAGTCATTCTTCATGTTGTCAGCCACTAAGTTTTAACAGTTAAGTCTCATTACTTTTCATGATAACTGTACAGAGAACTCTTCAGTTTCTGCAAGATGCTAGATTTCAGTGAGTGAATCTCTTTATCCATTCCTGCATTCATTCATAAAATGTCAAACATCAGGTGTGCACCTACTCAGTACCAGGCACTGGGACACACAAATAAATTAGAAATAATCCTTTCCCATAAGGAGGTGACAATCCAGTGGGCTTGCCTCATAGACGATTGCACTGTAGTTCTAAGTGCCATAAAGAGGGTTGTACGATGTGCAATGTGGCTATAGAGGAAGGATGGATAACCTCACCTGGAAGGGGGGGGAGGGTAGGATTCATTGAAGAAGGGATGTGTGGGCTGAAATGGATAAGGAGTGGAGAAAATTAAGACAATTGAATACAGGTCACTGTTCAAGAGTTTCGTAATAAAAAGAATAAAATAAATGGTAATTTGAAAGGACATTCCCAGGGTACTGATAGTATTGTGTTTCTTGATCGTAGGTGTGTTTTATTTGTGAAATTTCAGCAGCGAACTGTACACTGAAAGGTGCAACTCTATAATTTTATGCATGTGTATGTTTTTGAAAAGATATTAGATCCAGTGACATTTTTGTGTTTTTTTTTTTTCAGAGAGAGAAAAATCTTTGTGTGTTTGAAAATTCCTAGGTGGAGCAGTGGCTAGACATTGAAGGTGTTAGAAGGTGATATGTGTGTGGATGGGGTGCCTGATGAGGCACAAGCTTCTTCAAAAGTCAGGAAGGGATCAGATCCCTTGAAGGGATCCACCTTTTACTCTGTGGCTTCGAGGAAAAAACCAGGAAATTTTTAGGTTTAACGCTAGAGCTGTTATTAAAGCTGTCCTCTCACTTCTGAATGAGTGGAGCCAAGGTCATCTACCACGATTGAGGGATGCTAGGAGCCTGAGAAGAGAGGTGACAGAATGGATCTATTCTGTGGAGAGTGACAGTGATGTGAAAGAATTGTCTGTAAGGTTGAGTTCAGAGTGGGCTGAGTATGCAGGATTCTGCCCCTTGCTCAACCCTAGAGGCTCTGGAGTAGGGGTGAAAACAGTGGACTCCTGAGTTCTTGGGGAGTGACTTGGATGAAAAGTCTGGGGTGGGGATGAGGTGAGCACTAGACTTTTTTGGACACTAGTGTCTTCCCAAAACTTTACTGACATCAATGGCTGTTAGGCCTTCTGGAGGCCCCACCTTAGAAAATGTTCATGTTTGGATTCCCCAAGAAGATTGCACATACATTTAGCTTTGGACTTGTCTGTATTCTTCTCTATATCCAGTTCAGTGCCTTGCAGATAATACTTGCTCCATTAGTATTAGTTGGCTGAATTTTTTTTTTTCAAAGAGCTGCTTCTAAGTGTGTAGACCATTTGGGAGAACTTTTTTTTAAAAATATTTTTATTGATAAAGCAACATACAAATATACAAACATTCCATACATGGTGTACAATCAGTGACTCACAATATCATCACATAGTTGTATATTCATCACCATGATCATTTTTTTAAACATTTATATCACTCCAGAAAAAGAAATAAAAAATAAAAAACTCATGTGTACCATACTCCTCATCCCTCCTCCCTCTCATTGACCACTAGTATTTCCATCTACCCAATTTACTTTAACCTTTGTTCCCCATTTGGGAATTTTTAAATAATGAAACACTATGATAAGGAAATGAATTATTTTTGTAGACAGGCAATTCTACCTTTAAAAAAAAAAGATGCATGAGATCACTACTAACTGTGAAATATTGCTGTCTGTTGAGCCTGGATTAATTAGAGGGGTCTTTGCACTTGCTTACAAATATTTGTATGTTTCATAGGTACTAGAAAAGTAAAGATGTGACCTTGCTTCAGAAGACCTATATAGGGCGGCTGCCGTGGCTCAGCAGGGAGAGCTCCGACCTGCCGTGCTGGAGGTCTGGAGTTCGATCCCTGGTGCCTCCTGCCCATATGCAAATTAAAAAAAAAAAACAACAAAAACAAACAAACAAAAAAAAGAAGACCTATATATTAAGTTCAGACATACAAATTAATTAATCAGTATTGTGTGAGTGTCTGCCATGTGCCTAGTATTATACCCATACTAAAGATGGGTAAAACATTGTCTTTGTCCTTGAAGAGTTCATGGTCTAGTTGGGTTGAGGGAACTGATACAGGGAAAAAAATGGTTAATTGGAAATCAATCAGAGGGGGAATTTCAGTCCTTCACTGATTCATTTAACATGTATTTGTTGAGTGTTTATAAGTTAAAAGGCCATTTAAATGGTGAAAAAAGGTTTCATTTAAAGAGAGTCAGTGTGCCTTCATAGGGCATTTATTTTTATATTGATGTTGTTTCGTTATTATAAAAGAAATGCTGTGAGGCTCATGGCATAGCATTTGGAAAGTATGATGAAATATAAAGAATAGAAAAGCCACTGTAATATGATCATCGGAGAGAAACCCTGCTTATTAATTTGAGATACTACCTTCTTGTCTTTTTTTTCTTATGTGTATTTTCTCCCTTGATCTGTGGGGGTTTTTTTTTGTTTTTTTTTTTTACTTTTTTTAACTTTTACTTTTTAATTTTTTTTCTCTGGTTTGTGCTTTGGTCATTGAATTAAGGTATAAAACAAATTTTGGGGGTACAGATTTTCCTAAATGAAGCCATTTTTCCCAATTAATTGAAATACTATGCTAATGATAAACCACTGTGCACCTATCTATTCAGTAAAGTAAGACTGTCAGAAGTCAATTAATCTTCATATAGGGATGATATCGGAAGATAGACAACGTGTTGGCTCTTTGGAGGAGCAAAGGCATTATGTTTAACTGTTAAAAATATTTACACAAAACAGAGTTATATGTGGTCAAAAGTGTGAAAACCCCATTTCTCCCTCCTCCTCCCCATTAGATAAATTCAACAGATGTATATACCTGTTACATATACAAATGCATGTTTATACAAATGCATAGATTTCTTTCTTATTGTATGTAACAAAAAATGAGATCATGCTGTATCTGTTATTCTGCGGTTTGCTTTTATCATTTTATAATCATGGATATTTTCCCATGTCAGTACATATAGATCTGTCTCATTTGTTTTAAAACAGTTGTGTTACATTCTGTTGTGTGGATGTGCAGTATTTTCTTTAACTGTCCTCTTAATGATGGGCATTTATAACCCAGTTTTCTGTGAACCACTGTTTGTTCTGGGACATTATTTGGTCCAAAGGGTAACAAGAAGGGTCACTGACAAATCTGATCCTTTTGAAAGGCTGTTTGACAACTGTAGGTTTTTATTCTCAGGAGAGAGGAAGTGCACCAGTTCCTGTTCTCTGAAGGGTAAGACTCTGTGTAATGTTTAAGAACACATTCGTTATTGACATTTAAATAAATGGCAGAGGCCATTCTTGGCCTCTTTTGCTGTGTGCCTTTAAGTGACTTAGGAGCCAGGTTTGCAGTCACCATTGACCAAAAAAGCCACATGTGTTCTGTGGGCTTGAGTGTAATGTAAATCCAATACCACAGTTAGGTATGGAAGTGCTTTAGGTTGTTGTGCACAAAAGCCACAGTCTGTGTTTGGCCAGAGGAATCCAAGAGTGTGATTTGGGAGACCTTGGTTTCCAATTCTACCCACCACTAATTAGCTCTGTGACTTAGCCAAGCCCATTAACAAGTCTGTTTTTACAGATGGGACCTCTCTTTCCTCATTTGAAAAAGGGGTAAACATACTTGCCCTGCCATACCTCATAGAAATAGTCCAAGATAAAATGAGATATTAGAAGGAAAATGCATTGGAAAAGCAAAATTGCTGACTAAATGAAAAAGTGTTTTGTCAGTTGCCTTTCTCTGGGATCCTCCTTATTTTTGAGTGTGATTGAAAGCTGAGATAGGGGACTTGGAGGGTAGTGACAGCCATACTGTGCTTCAAGACTGTACATTTTTCCATGTCTGGTAGGAAGTTGGCAGCACTAGGGATGGAGTGAAATGTTTCATGACGTATTCCACTTGCTTTTGGAAAAGAGACCTATGTCTGAGAGTAGAAGAAAGGCTCATGTAACTGCCCAAAAATGACTGAGGTTTTCATTCTGGTGGGCAAGCAAGAGTAGAACTCAGTTACTTATTATTATCCAGATTTGCAAAGAAAATGTAGCTTTGTCCTTCACTCCTCTTCACAGGTTCTTATGTGAACTTGTGGTGAGGTGGTGGGGTTAGGCAGAGAAAAGTTCTTAGTGCTTTGGTGCATGGGGACTGGTCTGCTTTTGTCTGGTCCCTATACTGGTGTGTGCCATGATAAGGCTAGAACTGTCTTGCTTTTGTGGGTATTGTGCTGATACCCAGACCTAAAATTCACATCCTATTTACCTAAGGGGTCAGAGTATCTTCACCCTGCAATCTCTTAGTCCTGACCAAGGCCATGGCCTGATTAGCTGACTCTGAGCATCTCCAGGTACTATAGTCAGAGAATGAAGACATTTGTGAGTCCTGAACGCATTAGGTGCCAATTATGAGAAGATAGAAGCTCTGCATTAGGCTCATCTAACTAGACACCCTACTAGGCCAGTGCTGTGTTTTTATTGCCTCACCACCATCTTCTCACTTCCACACTATGTTGATGGTGGTGCATGACTGAGTGGTAGGCATTGTCCTAGAGGATTGAAGCATCCTTAGGAGTGGCTGTAGGCTACCCAGGTTCCTTCACACCTGTTGAGATACTTATAAAGCTGACCTCCCCAAAGCTTTGTTGGATCTTGAGGTAGGAATCTAGTAGGGTCTTGAGACCCTGGTAGCTTATCTCTTAGATTGAATTTTCCCAATATTGCCCTGAAGCTTGAAAGAAAGGGCTTTCCTTCCTTCCCTGTGGCACGATCTTCCTTATGTCATCTCCTGAGTATTCTCTACCTCTGGTTTAAAGTAGCCACAGTGGTCAAACCCACTTGGACTAGATCTTGATATGTTAATGGGAACTTGAGAATTCAAGCTGCATACCAAAAAATCCTGTCCTAGATGTCAACAACTGAACATTGACACATTCCATTTGCCTGCTGCTCTAACTATGCAAAACTTCTATGAGGCAAATAGAGTCTCCTGGCAGAATAAGAGGGAGGTTAAATACATTTAAGGACATGCAAAAGACAAAGTACATTATATTTTTAAAAGGATTACCCTAGTTAAAACAATAATGTTGAGCAAAAAAAACTATTTAGAAGTGAGGCTTCAAAGACTTGCCTTCATTGGGATTCCAGCTATATGTGTGTGTGTGTGTTTGTGTGCTTGTAAATATGCAGGTGTGTGACCTTGTGTAGTGAGCCCTTGTTGCATATCTTGCACCATGGTACAGAGGTGAGTTTGTCTTCAAGAAGCTGCCAGTCTTATGAGGGCAATGGAGTTAAAATAGATTACATGTATATTCATACAGAGCTACACTGTTGAATCATGCTTTCTCAGAGATTGCATTTCAGTTTGCTAACTGTGACTCACATGTGAGGTAGGGACCTTTCGTGGGTTTGTTTTCCCCCTTACCTTGGCTAGGACCTGTTTTCCAAGTTTCTTTAAGCATCCTAAAATGAAGCTGCTGGTTTTGCTTTTTGTAAGTAAAGGTTAATTCTTTGAACGTTAATCGAAGTATATGTGAACATATATTCTACAGAAAGCACATAGTAAATAAGATCAATTTAAATAAAAGCAAAGAAATAGAAAAACTAAGTACAGTTGGGGGCTGCTTCTCTACTTCTCCTATGGTGGAGTTGTTTGTTCACTGTTGTTTTTAACCAACTCTTTTAACACTGGAAAACATCTGTGTTTTAATGTACTTTTCTCATTCCAAGACTCTGGGGCTCACACAGCCCTACTAACTATGAGCAGTGTTTCTAGGATGACTGGGGAGAATGGGAACGCTATTCCTTGTAATTGTTGCAGAAACTGGGAAATTTCCAGGTCAGGCCAGGAAAGTACAGAACAATAATGAAGCCGGCAAGCAGTGGTGCAGATGGATGGGTTCAAGTGGAAAGAGCAGCGGGCTGGGTGTCAGGAAAGCAGTGTTGTCATTGCTAAGCTTGGGGAAGTACTTTTCCTTTTCTGAGGCAAATGAGAGTTGAACTAGGCAACTGCAAATGTGTCTTCTTCCGTCTATAACATTCTGAGCTAAATGGGTGACAAGTGGGTAACAGGAAAGAGGGAAGGGGATGCAGGATAGAAGAGAGGTGGTTAAGTGATCACAGAACCTTTTATGCTCTAGTTCTCTGAAGACTTTTCATCCTTCTGGGTGTTTTTTCTCTCCAGCTCAAGACTACTTGGCCAGAAGCCAGAATTCTTGGTGACCTATGGGCCTTGCTTGGGGAAGAGGGACTTTAAGCCCCTTGGGGGAGAATTCATCCTAACAGGTGACCTATGGGCCTTGCTTGGGGAAGAGGGACTTTAAGCCCCTTGGGGGAGAATTCATCCTAACAGTTAGTAAATGGTCTCAAACTATTTTGAACCTTAAAATCTTTTGAAAGGAAGGCTAAATTTCTGGGATTGGTGGGCCTGTGTTGAAAAGCCTCTACTTCTTCAGCCTATTCCTTTGGCTCCTAAGTCAGTAATTGGGGACTTCTTGCCTAAACACCCAGATAAAGCCTCTGTCAGGGACTGCCACTCTGCCGGTTCTCCCAAGGCATGGGGACGACTGACTTTTTTGATCTGTCAACCCCTGTCCTTGTGTTTTTCTTCTTTTGAGTCAGCTAGAGAAGATGGTGAAAAACAATCCAAAGTCTTCTCCTAGGACACGAGCGAACCCAGTCCAGCCCCATCATCTCAAAAGAAGAAACCGAACAAAATGCTATCTTGGCTTTCTCCTACATTTCCTTCTGCCCAGAACTCTTCTCTCCTTTCCCCTGCATTTTCCAGACCTCCAGAGTACTCATTCTAATACAGGGAAACATGTTAGATGTTTAAAAAGTACCTGAAAGCATTTCTGGCATATGATACCGTGCAGGTGGAGAGCAGGGACCCAAACAGGAGGTTGAGGTAGCCTATCTTGGCAGATGTGCTAGTAGTCATAGAAAAATAGGAAATGCTTGAAGGTGTTTGGAAGATTAGCTCATTATTCAGAGTAACATGGTAGAGAGCAGCATTCCTGACAGAGGGAACAGGGTGGGCAAAGGCCCAGAACATGAAGAATTAGAGGATTGTAGGATGAAAGAGAAGGTTTGGAGATACATGTGAGATCTTGGATTTAAGGCTGTTTGAGGTAAGGGTGAAAGAGAGTTGAAGTCCTGGATAACCTCTGGGTTTCTGGCTTGGGTTGTGGGTAAAGAGTGACCATGCATTCATCAGGCCGGGCGCCATGGGGATCATATAGTGAAGATTTCATAAGCTAGTGTAGCTTTGTACTGAAGGGGTTTAGCGCTGCTTTATTTTCAAACTCTTTAAACAATTTGAATATAAAATATAAGAAAACAGTGGTTCAGTGGTAAAATGCTCGCCTTTCATGTGGGAGACCCAGGTTCGATTCCCGGACCATGCACCCCCCCAAAAAAACAAACCAAAACAAAAAAACATAAAAAAACAGCGTAACTGGTGACTGGACAACTATATAGCTGGACATTTCCTCCATGAGGGCAGCATGCATGCCTGTGTGTGCACGTATGTGCTTGTGTGTGTGCATATGATGGTGATCATGCTTTGGATACAAATGTGTGTGCTCCTTTCATCATACTGGGTTCTTGACACAGTATCATTTTTCAGCATATAAATTCCCATCACCTCCCAGAAGTGCTCCCTTTAGGGATCCATTTCTGTTTGGCTCAGGATAAGCAAACATTCCAATGGGATTGATTGCTTGTGTCAAATTATTTTTTCCCCTACTCAGTTGTGGGTGTGACCTTTTGATTAGATTATTCCATGGAAATATGACTTTGCCCATTCAAGGTGGGTCTAGATTAGTTTACTAGAATTCTTTAGGAGAGACATTTTAGAGAAATTAGTTGCTTCAAACCTGAAAGAGACACAGATATTTGATGATGCTTAGAGTGTCAACAGAGTTGACACCTAGACATGGATGTTTAGAGATGCAGAGCCCAGCAGATGTCACCATGTGCCTTACCATGAGTTGTGAAGCAAGCCAGAAGAACCCAGAGTTGTGTCCTGGAGGAGCTAAGTGAAGACCCACAGATGCTTAGAGAGAAAACTACCAGCACCAGAAGCTGGAAGTAACAGTACCAGGAATGAAGCCTAGCAGATGCCAGCCACAAGCCTTCCCATGTGATAGACATTGGCCTTCCTTGAGTCAAGGTATCTTTCTCTGGATGCCTTAGTTTAGGCATTTTTATGGCCTTAGAACTGTAAACTTGTAACTTAATAAATTCCATCTTTAAAAGCTAAAAAAAAAAAAAAAATTAATTTTTTCCCAGGGAGAGTGTCAGCTATGTTCAAAATGGGAAATCCCCAAATGAAAGCTTAGCTAGAGAGGTAAATTCAGACTAGGGTCAAGAATTGGCCTAATAACCCACAGAGCCTGCACCTGGACATGTAAACTAGCCTTCTCAACAAGCTTTGTGACTCCTCCTAGGCAACAAGAAAACTTGAGGCTGGGCAGAGGTGGCTGCATATGAGAAGTGTGGTTCTTGTCAGAATCAGCTGCAGTGCGATTTGCTCCTCTATGCCCCATGATCCTGTGACTGCTTTATTTAAAAGGTTACAGAAGCCTCTGGAAGCAAATGGAGACCATGCTGCATACCCTCCTTTCCCGCCTGACTACTGTGCAAGCTTCAGAGAGTTCTGGGAGAGTTTCCCCTTCAGCTTCAGTCCTGATACTCCCCTAGGCTTTGGTGGACCCTCAGAATGCACTTTACAGGCCTTTCCATAGTAGGTAGCTTCTAGCTTCATAGTGCTCTCTCAGCCAGGGTCAAGTGCAAAAATACCATATTGCACTTGGCTCCGGATACCAGGCTAGGGGACCTTTAAACTGTTTTTCCTACAATTGGAGCCATTGGCCAACTGACCTGTATACAGCAGGAGACTATCCTATCCTGCCCACAGATGAACTAATTTGTATCTTGACAGTAGGAGCTTTTTTTTTTTTTAATTAATTAAAAAACTTAACAAAAGAACATTGATATCATTCCATTCTACATATACAATCAGTAATTCTTAATATTATCACATAGTTGCATATTCATCATTTCTTAGAACATTTGCATCGATTTAGAAAAAGAAATAAAAAGACATCAGAAAAAGAAATAAAACGATAATAGAGAAAAAAAGATTATACATACCATACCCC
>PVIY010028857.1:0-32669 GCA_004026745.1 Myrmecophaga tridactyla | reverse complement strand
CAGAAAGGGAGAGAGACAGAGTTCCCTCAATAGCAGATAAAGGTAGAAACAATTTACAAACGTGAAGGAGTGAAACTGTGCTGGAACCAGTTAATGGTTGGTTTTGAGCTGATTCATGTTCCTCCATTAGCACTGGAGTGTTTGTCCTTCTATTTCTAAAGTAAAAAATACAGATAAAGGAGGTACCAGCTTTTACACTCACAAAGGCACTGCCCTGATCTTCTCAAAGAGCAGGGCAGTGGATCACAGATCAGAGATTTCAGGTATTTCCTCTCTGTCTTCACTAATGTACCAAAAGGAAAAGAGAGCATTTATACAATGATTCAGCCATCATAATCATTGTAAAATCCTGACTCTTTGGTTATAGCATCCAGCTGCGGTTTTTTTTTTTTTTATATTTGCATATGGGCAGGAGGCACCAGGGATCGAACTCCAGACCTCCAGCACGGCAGGTCGGAGCTCTGCCTGCTGAGCCACGGCAGCCGCCCGGCTACAATTTTCACATCAGTCCTACAGTCCATCACTGGATGTTCATTGAGCATCTAACCTAACTTTTGGTCTTAGAGATTTCCAAAGCAGCTTTGTATTCTGTGCCTCATTGGACCTCGGCCACAGTTTATGAAAGCTGCAGGAAAGGGCATGACCCCCCCCCCATTTTATGGGGACTCAGAAACAATGAAGCGTCTCCCCAAGGTCCCCCCACCAGAAGGTGACCTAGGACAGACTGGGGGTCCAGGGCCTGCTCCAAAGCCTGGTTTTCTCCCTCAGCCTTGCACTGCATTCAGCACCTCCAGTGTGGGCCAAGAGGGTAAATGCCTGCTTGGACCAGTTGATGTGGCTCAGGGAAAAAGCTGTTAAAGGGGCCAACTTTAAACCCGTAATACAGTTCACCATTTTGAAAAATGTGCTTGTTTACCAGGTGGTCTGGGAAGTTTTTTCACATATTCCTTCATTCTGCAAATGGTGTGGAGCACCTGGTACATGCCCAGTCCTGCTCTAGGTGCTGGGAGAGAACAGAGAGCATACCTGCTCACCCAGGGAACACAGAAAAGGAAAAGCTAAATGCACAAATGAGTAACCAAATTTCAGAAATTCCATAAATAGTGCACGGTCCTCCTGGGAGAGTGAGCCCCAGATGTGAAGGAAGAGCTCTGGAAAGGAGAGAGTTTAGGTGGAGGCACATCCTCAGAATAAGAACCTAAATCCCATCTGCCATGGAGAAGTTGAGGCAGCAAGCAGGGGCCATTCAGGGACAAGAAACAGCCCTTTTTGAAAAATTATTCATCACCATGCATCCACAATGTGAGTGACAGACTTCAGATAATTAGCATATATATTCTTGAAAAATCAGCAGACAAGAAAAATCACCCAGGGCACACAGAGCTATTCATGGATGCTACAACAGCTAGAGATAATAAAAGACAGGAAACGTGGCAGAATTCAGAAATATACCATATTAACCCCCAGGCTTTGGTAAAAACTTGTTTCTGAGTTCGTGATGATGGAAATTCATTGCCTAGAGGTCCTCGCAATAGGTCATGAACAGAGAGGCCTTTTAGTTTTAACACACACACACAGTAAAGGCATTCATTTACATATTTATAGCTCTCCATATTTTAAGATTTATTTTATAGAAACAAATTATCTCCTAAGGCCTAAGCCTGTAGATGAGAAATTCGAGCACAAGCACTAAATCGGTATATAATTGTCCTGAGTGGGAGTTTTCCTTGATTAGGAGAACCATAAAAGGACCAGAATTTTAGCACACCATAAAGAATTAACAGTCATTTAACTTAAGTATGCCTTGCAACGGGGGTAGCTTAATGCCAAGGTTCTCAGAATGTCCTTTGAAAGAATTAACATCTGTCAGTTGTGTTGCCCTTGATGTAATTTCACTAATTGACACAGAGCCTTCTTGGGTCCTAGGCCCCCCAAGCTGGGTGTCCACCTCTTTCCCACCCCACAGCCAATTTATTGGCCAAGGAAGGCCAGGTGGGGTCCTTCGCAAGGACCCAAACTGAGGCCCTTGAGGCTGAGAGGGCCGAAGGACAGGTAAGGAAAGCAAGCATAGATCTGAATTTTTATCCCTTAAGCCTCCAATTGGACCAGGATATACCTAGAGAACAAGGCAACTAGTGTTGAGGAAAAGTACTTTCTTCTTGAGAAAAAAATAATAAAAATAAATTTATTTATAGAGCCCATAAAAGTGCTGGCAGACAGCATCGCATTTCATGAAATGCCACTACAAAACAAAGACAATACATTCTTTGAAATGCTGGAAGCAATACATAAAAGGACCGGGATGTCCTTCGGCCAGTTGTTGCTGGGTCATAAACGGTCACTCCATTGCTAGGCAGGAGAGGAATTCCAGCAAGCCAATCCTGGAGCGCCAGGCCCCTGCCTGCTGGCACCGTCTTTATTGAGCGGGGGCTGCTGGTGCGGAGAATTGCAATTTTCCAGGTCTTTGCTAAGCGGCAGAGATTAATGAGCAAGGTGAGGCATTAGCTGTGCCAGGCATCGGCCGTTTTCTGCATCTATTGTGTTCTCCAAATCAAATAAAAATTCCCGTTTCTTCTAACTTTCCCTTTACCAAGTTAGCATCTTCTTTGGTACTTACAGCTTTTTCACAAAGAGAGAAATTCTCCTTTGTTCTAAAATAGAGGTCTTCTGAAAACTAGTCTTGGTTCAAATCGGGTTCTGATGACCACAAAGCCTAATTTGGTCAGCTAAAAGTGATAGCTTATAACTAAGATATACATTGTTGGTGGTTCTAAGTGTATTATTTGCTTTCTTAAATAAAAAAAAGAAAAATAAATAAAAAATAAAAGTGATAGCTTACCTCCAGCTCCTATAAGTCCTCTATTTTCAGTTTCTCTCTCTCTCTCTCATTCCTACCTAGACACATCCTGCTTGTATAAAATGATGACCCAACCATTGCAATGAGCTAATCAAGTGAATACATATCTGTGGGAATAGATTGAAAAGAATGAGCAGGGATGACATCAAATCTTCCCTCAAATGCATTACACTTTGGAAGAGGACCACAAAAAGAGAGAGAGAGAACATAAATATCATTGAAAAAATAATATTTCTGTTGGTCAGACAAAATTTGGTCCTATTCAAAATGCCTACATGTTCTAGAAAAAAATATAAAAGAAAGGCTGTGAGTTATAATGAGAAACAGCTGGACTAAAAAAGGCCTGACTTCAAGTCCCCACTGTTTGGTTGTGGTGAAATCTTTGGGTATTTCAAATCCTTCTATGTGTCTGCAGTGGAGATGATGATGAATCTAGCAAAAAAAAAAAAAAAAGTTTTGTTTTGGAAACCTTTTTAGAGGGACAAAGAAGAGAATGTGTGCTGATGCGCTCTGTAAACTCTAAGTACCAATTACAGAGGCAGGGGTTTGCCTGAGGTGGTGGATAAAGCTGACTTAGTTCACACCCCCTCCTTCCAGCTCTTCTCTAAGGGAGAGGAGCGAGGCTGGGAAGCAGAAGGAAATCCCTTCTCAGACGCCTTCAGCACAGAATGCTGCAGCCCAGGCTGAGTTGGCCAGGCAGGAGCCCTGGAGGGATCTGAGAAAGCAGATGTAAGTGCCAGGAGGAGACAGCCAAGCACAGGAAAATTCCATCACTGCCACACTGGGAGGCAGATGCTCTGGACTCCTGCGGGGCAGCTAAAGTGAGGTTCCCTGGTCCAGCACCTGCCCATCCGAAGTGCCAGGGGCCAGGAGTGGGCCATTGGTGGGGCTTCCACTACCCCACCATGTGGTTGAGTGCCCACCCATCTGCATTGCCCTCAACTCTGCACGGTCTGGACTGGGTGCTATGTCTCCCAGAAATTCCAGAAAGGGGTATCGGTGCCTTATGGCATTTCTGGAAGGCAGCACACCCACCCAGTTTATGCAGAGATTCAGGGAGGAGAGGAAGAGCTCACTCATAGGATTGGCTTATTAAAAATATTATGAATATAAAGGAAAGGACCCACCCCTGTTTCTAAGCATAAGATTCCTTTCAATTGCATGGAAAATTCTTTAGTTCTTACTGGAGGATAACTTGAATGAAAGGAGGTAAACAAGAACACTTTTGGGGGTGAGTGTAATATATTAAATATTTACTTCCTCTTCTGAACACAGGGGAAGAATTGAAATTCCTTCCCTGGTATCAGCAGCAAATTTCCCTAATAGCAAACTACAGGAAAGTCGAGATTTGTCCTCCTTCAAATTTTGACAAAGAAAAATGACTTCTGGCTGACTGGGGGGGGGCATGCACAACAAATGGGTTGCCAAGACTTTAGCCAAGCCCTCCATGCAAGCCAACCACGTGTGTAAGTATTTAAGGGACTCTAGGAACAGAACATGCATTGTGGACGAGTCTGTTCATTGCCTGCTTGCTATTCATTTACCCACTTTTCCTTTATTATAAACCCCCCAATTTTTTACCGAACACATGGCTATTCAGAACAAAGTTTTCAGTTTCCCTGCTTCTAAGTGTTTTTTTGCGAATCGGTTCTGGTGAATATGATGGAGTAGAAAGAAGAGAAATCTCCTTAAAAGAAAGCTGACACAGAGCCTTTTCCCTTTTATTCTTTGTCGCTACCTGCTTACTGCTAATTGGAATGGGGGTGCAAAGGCCGAAGCTCACGCAGCCATTCTGGACCATTCTGGATGTCTTATGCCAGCAATGCCGAAACAAATGGATGTTTGGAGCTCCTTGAAGTTGTCTTGCAGGCTCTCAATTACCTACCCCCACACTTATTTTATATGAGAGAAAAAGTAACTTTATTATTTAAGCTCTTGTTATTTAGGGGTTTCAATTTCTTCAACTCAACATCATCCTCTTTCCCATCTATTATGATAAGTATGCAATTCATCTGAAAACATGTCATTTCAAGCTGATAACAGAAATTCAAATTTACATCATTGTGCATTGTCTGGCTTCATTTTCTTCCCTTGACAGTATGCTTATGTTTTGCCACATATCTGTCAAACTTCTGGTATGGGAGGTCATTTCTTTAAAACACTTAATACGTTAAACAACCATATTTCTTTTATATGCGAAGAACTTTGCCAAACATCATTCTCAGGCTTCCCTGCTTCCTGTTGACCTCCCACCTTCGTGAAGCATCACTTTCTCCCTCCCTGTAGTTGAGATAGTATGCCCTTTGTTTTCTATTAAAAATGCAAGACTATAAAATACTCTGTGATCGTGAGATTTGGGGGGGTTGATCCTTTAAAATCAGCGTTTGGAAGTTTAGAACCATTTCCCCTTCCTCCTCTGGCTTTCAAAACTGTGTAACTTCCCCAGCACTTGAAAATATAGGAAACTAATGCAAGCCTGGTGCAGTGCCCGGGAAAGAGTTTTCACTAATGGGGTTTTAGCCTTCTCCCTTCATTCAGCTCCAGGTCCTTTTATATTCCTTCACAGTGCTGGAATAATTTGCAGCATTTTTCCTTTCTGTTAGATTCTTTACTAGCCATCCACTAGCCCTTCTAAAGGATTCACTTTTTCTAGGAATCACTTTTGCCCCTTGCTTCTAAACTTCCAAATGCTGGTTTTAAAGGATCAAACCCCCCAAATCTCACCATCATAGAGTACTTTATAGTCTCGCATTTTTAATAGAAAACAAAGCACATACAATCACAACTACAGGACTTCTTAAAGTAGCCTCCAAGGAGAATCATTTAGCCTAATTAATGCTAAAGCCTGACTTGAGTTCATGCCATTTCTAACTCTCTTTGCCTCACAATTCTGGAGAGAATTTGGCTTTAAAAGGGAAAGGTAGAGGCCAGGACAAATGGAATGCATTCCAGGACTCAGAGCAGAAAGAAGAGCCAGGCTGATAAGACAAGCTGTGTCCAGGCAAGCCCCGCAGCTCTTGTAGTTAGGAAGGATTTGCCAAGCTTGGTTAACCATGGGAAAGCAAACAGCAGCACGATTGGAAAAAACATTGTGTGAACCCCAAAAAGGGACTGAAGCTGTTTTCCAATTTCGGGATTTTCATCCTTTTCTCCTTCCTTTTGCTCTCTATGGTGTGGCCTGATTAAAAATTCATCTCTCAAGCAGCAGGCTAGCTTTGACTTTCATCCTTGGCCGAGATCTTTGCATTCTTCTTGGACCCTCGCCGCCAGCTCAGCTGAAGGCTGCACTATCTCCCAGCACACCTTCCCGTGCTGGCACTTCAGCCAGCACCTCTAATCCAGGCAAACAAGCGTTTTCCTTTGTATATTTTCAGAGATCACACGCTTTTTTAGATGTGCTAGTGTATTCGGCAGATAGGTCAGTTCTAGTATAGAATTTGACTTTGGGTGCAAATCTCTAATGGACACCTTGAAAGAGGTTGTAGTGAAATAAAACTGAAGCCAAGTTTGTCCCAGGTCTGTCTGCAGCTGCACTATTCCCCCTTACTGTTCAAAATCTCAAGCCTAAGTCTGCCACCAACAGTGCCCCATTCAGTCATGGGTCTTGTGCTTTGCTTCCTTGTGCAGTTTTGATGTCCAGAGAGAAAACAGAGGAGCAGTAATAGACATGACTGCATACATCCCCAACGTCCCACATTTAAGAATGAACTCTTGACATTCTGTATAGGCCCGAGCTGTCCGTGTCAAACTGTTGCAAGTAGAAGATTGGGCTCTGCACAGGGTGTGCGCTTATGCCCGCCAATGTGCATTTATGTGTAAACCAAGAAGCACACGAAGCTGCTGGCCTGGGGCAATTAAACTCACCACACTCTGGTCTCCCATCCCACAGCTACAAGCCTCCAAGATAATTCTCTTCATATGGTTGAAGCGAAGACAGAGAGCTTCTTTTGCTTTTTTAAAATGATGCTATCCTAAGAATTCAAGGAAGGCTATTTGCTGCTTTGGTGGAAATACCTTCTTTCTAGAGACAGGTCATCTTAGGCTTTGGGCCTTATTATTCTACTTATCAGGAAGATGGGTTCACATATTTGCACAAATAAAATGAAATCGATACAAATAAATTCCTAAGAAGGAATAAAGTTATATATATTCTGGATGAGGTAGCTAAGACACAGCCCCCTAGACACAAAAGAACCAATAGCAGAGTTTTAGTTTTAGTTATGAGCCGCAAATAATAATTTCCAGAAAACTAATCACAAGGAGAGATGACAAAAGCAGTGTTGTCCCTAATAGAGATCAAGTTCTGAACCTCCAGGCTTAGCTCACATCAGGTCAGCAACTGCAACCTGGGGGTCACACTGGGCGAGACCACCCACCACCACTGTCCACTAAATGTGGCCAGAGAGCAAGAACCCTGCCCTCTGGCCATACCGTCAAACCCTCCCCTTCCAGAAGCTCCCATAGACAAATATGGAGCAGAGGATTCTTCTTTCTTTCAAGAATTCCAAAGACAGAAATGTCCAGTGTCAGTCAATAAACTCTAAGATTATTCCATTTTGAAATAAAATAATTTTCCTATTATGTTGCCTTAAACATAATTTTTACAAGGACCAGCACTGAGGCCTTGTTCCTTAAAGCATACTGATTATCGACAGAGGCGGTAGAATCGTTGCTGTCTAGATCAGAAATGTAAGCGGTGGCAAAATATCCATTTTCAGTTGCAGCAGCTCAAGGGAGCATTAACAGAGGCCGGTATCAAGAAACTGGTGGGGAAAACCAATTTAGATAGAATGTTAGGGAAAAAAAAGTCTGTCATGAGTCTTTTAGAGAATGGAAACATCTCCCAGGAGCAGTAGCATCTGACCTTTCACTAAAGTCATTTAAGCTGGGCCATGAAAATATACAGCAGGGAGTTATATTTCACCAGCTGTGAAGGGCCAGTGTTGGTCTATTTAAGCTGTTTCTAGCTCATATATGTAATTGGCAAGATTTGATCATTTTGTTCAGTATGGAGATGTGTGAAAAGAATAAGATAAACTCTTTATCTACGGGTAACTCACAATGTCTTCTAAACATCCCATTCTTCCAAAATCTAATCCAGATCATAACTGCAAATTTGAAGTTCAACTCCTCCATGCATTACCATAAATTAAGATGTCAATAGGCTGGATTTATTAAGAAAGGCAAGTGAAAATTTTGCAAGATGAAGCTGGAACTTAATAGTCCACATGGGGCTGGAAATCATACACCTTGTCAATACCATGCACGCTTTCGATCATGCGTAGACACGGCCATCATCAATACTCCCTGCAGCTGACCTGTAGATGGCACCATGTGACACTGCCTGGGTCCACAAGTGATATGGCTATAAAGTTTCAAAAGAAAATTGGAATACCTTTCGGCTGCAAAAATGCAGTGACAATTTAATTTTAGATGCAGAGGAGGGCTGACGGCAGGCTCAGCTATGTGCAAAGGTATGTGAGACCGCTGTACGAGACCACCCACCTCTTTTGAGTTTCTGTGATGAATGAACCATCGATAGCTACACCTGGGCTTACCTAGGGGCTGGTCACTGGCCCAGCAGCCTCAAATTCAATGCATGGACAGAAATGTCCAGGAAAAGAAACCCTGGTCCATATTAGACATTCAGCTCATCAGAAATGTGGTTTATCTAGGTAAAAGGCCAAAGTTTCCCATTCTCACCCAGTTTGTTGAAATTGTTATTTCAACAAAACCTATTTATTATCACATGTTCACAGCTGGTCACAATCCTATTCACACTCTGCCCTGTATTTCTTCATTTCCCCTCCACTGCCCTCAGCCAAGAAATATCATCTTATTTTTTCTTTGGACTCAAAAGCAATATTTCCTCGGTGCGTTCAGAAATAAAATCAAAAGAAGTTAAACATCCTTTAGTGTCCTAGGAAACAGGCAGCTGCAGAATCCTAAGGCATTGAAATTAGACAAGACACTGAAGAGGACGTCATCGCCAAATGAGGGTCCTGTGACCCAAAGCGATGAAATGACTCCCTGCAGATGGCCCCTTGGCGGGATGGTGGGGACTGGAGGAACTTGCCGTCCACCCTCATCCTTATTGATTTTGCTCATGAGATATTTGAGAATCAGACACAGTTTACAACCAGACCTTCGAGCCCAGCATGCTCGGGAGGGCTAAAAATCAAGGGAGGGCCAAAGAGTGGTGAACCAACGAGCAAAGAATCGAAAAGCAGTCCACGCAAACGCCCAAGAAAATGCAGCCTTGGTAATGAGGGGGCAAGGGTGGTGTCAGGTCATTCCATTGATAAACCCAGCTAAAAAGTCCGGTGCTATACTTCTCTTTCTCATTCTGAAATTCCAATGAAGCAATTACTGAGCAACCAAACTACCTGGAGGGAACATTTAGAGCACTTTCTGAGATCAGCAAATGCATTATAATCTACAACAAACATCTTCCTGGGCCATTTCTGATGACCCAGCCCATTTTCAGAGCACAATTTAAAAACTTTTTTTTTAATGGACTGGTGGGAAATTGAATTTCAGTGAGTGCCCATCAATTCTGACTGCTAAAAGGTTTATGTTTGCATGGAATCACAGAAACCCTAAAATCTAAGAAAGGTCTCAGGCAAAATGACACATTGTCTACCTGCCAGTGACCACTGTGTGGCGGGAAATGAGTTCTGCCTGTGCACAAGGTCAGCTCCCTTTGTCCTAGATTCAGTAAACTAATCGTGATGTGGGTGGGGTGCGGGCTTCTGCAATGGGAGTGTCTTCCCTTGTGTCAGCCCCCAGCCACTAAAGCATCTCTCTGACATCCAAGGAGACTTGGCTTTCTAAATGAATGTCAGAGCACAGTTCAATTTTCAATTATCCTCAGGGTCTAGCATGAGAGAATGTTAGAGAGAGAAGAATGTGCTTTAGAAATATTATAGAAGCCACTTGCCAAGCATAAAAAATAGCAGCAAACTTGCATTTTGCATAATTAAAAATGACCGGAAGGAATGTTCTCCTGCATATTGTGGTGAAGCCCCAATCACTGCATCCCGCACTCTCTCCTCCCCTGTCTGGCATCTGGGTGTATGCAAATAGCACCTGTCTCAGCCCAGCCACAGTCACAATTCCAGGTCATGATAAGAAAAAGGGAAGTGGCCGCCAGAATGGGAAGCAAACAAAAACCCAAAAGAACCCAGGGAGTTGACATGGAATAGCTATCAATTTATATCATTTGAGGTTTTTTGTTTGGGTTGTGGGGTTTTTTTTGGGGGGGTGGGGTGGGAAGTGGGGGGTAGTTTTCAAAGAAAATTTAACTTTTTAAAAATGTCTTATTAAATCTAGTGATAATGCAAATGGTTAGCCCTCGTGCTCACGGTGAGAATGGCAATAATGACATGATTGAAGAAACGGAGCAGTGAGACAGCAAAACAGACGATGAGCGGAGGCAGTCCTTGGCCTGCGCTGTTAAAAGATGTGACACTGGAGGAAGCGATAGCAAAAGGCTGAAGAGGAGCAATCTCCGCAAGAAATAAATATTCTTTTTAATTCATGCTGGAAAAAGTGTGGTTTATAAATAATTACATTTTAAACACAACAGTTTGACCACATCGATTATCCTTCTTTCATCTTGAACTTTCAGAGCGCAATTCATATTAGAGGGACCCTCATCTCATGTAGAAAGAAATCCACATTTCTTTCTGGAATAAATATCTTCACTACGGTGCATGAAAAAACAATTCTCCGGGCTGTGGGGGAAAGGAAAGGGATCAAAAATTTGATCTATGTGTGTACTTAATTCAAAGAAGTAAATTGTCATTTCTGATTTTTTTTTTTTAAGGCTGCTGGTACTGCAGTCATGGTTTAAGGTTTAATTCAAGGTACTCAAACTAAGGAACCCAGGAGGGTCCTAAACGGAAGCAAATCTGCTTCTTGATCACTCTCCAGAAAAATGAGGGCACATTTTAGCCTCTTTTATATCCTAGGAAACCTTTCTCTGATATGAATGCTGTAATGCTCGCTGGGGAGAGTTCATCACCTGTGCAGATTTCAGTGCTGCTTCCCCTCCAGACTGACATCTAAGGCATCAGGGCAGGAAGGGGTCATCTGAGCCCCCTGGGGAACACCTGCCATAGGCTGGGGCTCCGCCCTCCTCCCACCTCACCTGTGGGCATGGGCAGGTGGGCGGGTTATCCAGAGACTCCCTGGAAGCAGGGTCTGGGCCCCCCATAGGTGCCCCTATCTGTTCTCACTCCCCCTTTCCTGGGTGCCTCCCTGTTCAGATGCCTCTTTGGGCATCTCCTCCCTTTGTTTTCTGAGTGGCACCTGGGAGGAAGGTGGCTCAAACTGACTGCTGGGACTACGCATCACCCTTCATAGGGACAGCCTAACGCTATAGGGACATCAGCTGCATCATCTTCCAGTAACAGAACCCACAAAAAGAGACCTGACAGTGTTTCTTCCCCTAAACACTGTGGAGCCAGTAGCACTACACAGTTTAACAAAAGCAATTTTTAAAGGAGGATACTGATGAAGCACTTCTCTATTTTTTTCTGGAACTATTAAATAGTAAATCTCATAACATTCACACATATCTGCATATATATGTATGTGTGTATAGAATAGCCTGTTGGTTCTGGTTCCCTTGGGAACCCAGGCTAACACGGACTGCCGTCATCAGCCGGCCCCTTGGCCCACCTGTCTGGCACCGGGGCTGGGAAGGCTAGAACAGGTGCAGAGTACGCGGCCTTCCATGTGGCTGTTGCATGCGGCTGGCCTGGGCTGCCCCAGCTCCGTGGTGTCAGGGTAGTCGGACTTCTTATATGGCAACTGGCTTCTCTCACGATGGGTATTTCAAGAGAGAGGAGGAGGCAGCTGCTGGTTAGTTCATGGGCGCAGGCCCTGACATTGCCTCACTTCAGCTGCCTTCACTTGGTTTAAGGAGTCAAGCCCAGGTGCAAGGTCAGGGACTTAGAACTCACAATCCAGGTGCCAGAGAATCTACAGCCGGCTCTAACCCCCACAAGGTAAGATCCAAAATGAGAAAATCATACAAAATCATAACCAGAGTAGAAAATGAGCCATGCATTTTAGCACTTATAAAATAAGGAAAGATATAAAGAACAGGGACTTTGTATGCCCCTTATTTTGGTAAAAAAAAAAAAGGCCCATTTGATTCAAATTAATTTTTAACACCAAAATATTTTTTCATTGTCTATCTACTGTGTTTCAACAAGGATAGCAATAAATAGGTGCTAGAGAAAAGAATAATACACACTTTGTTGTAAAAGCGAAGCAAAACTGAAAAAAAAGTTTATATATGAGCTCCTTCACCAGGGCTGGCTTCCTGAACCTGTGTGCTCAGAAGAGCAGGCACTGGATTAATGGACTGCTGTCATTGTCTTGCAATCCACAATATGTTTTGAACAAGAGGACCTGCATGTTCATTTTGCACTGGACCCCACCCATTACGTAGCTGGTCCTGTCCCTCACAAATACCACAAGAGGAAGAGGGGAGGCAACAGAGAGAAGTTGGAAATATGTCAGGCGCAGTTGTGTCTTCCATGGCTGGTGGATGGGAGACCCAGGCGTCGGGTCTCCTGGGACCTCAGGGCAGGCGAGTCCTGGAGGCGTCCCCAACCACCACCCAAGGCCTGCAGACTAGCCAAGGCTGCCATGATCACACGGTGACATAACTCTTCAAAAGATGATCCGGAGCCAAGGCCGTTGTCACCTAATCTGAAGTTAATGAAAAGTGGCCACTTCCCGAAGACAAGCACAGTTCCAAGGCAGGGAGTAAAATGGTTACTAGGAGCGAGGCAGCATCCTCTTGATGAAATAGTTCACAGCACTGAGGCCAATCTTCACAATTAATCTGGAGTGATTGGAAACTCCAGCTCGCACTGATTGAGAATGCTGGAAGGAGCCCACGACGGATTTGAGCCTGATCTTCATGAGCTCAGGGCAGTTCGCAGGAGCACTCCCCAGAGCTGTCTTTGAGATGAGCTCCCAGAGAGCTCTGTTGGGAGGCCCACGGGATCCTCTGGCCTTGAACCTGACGTTAGCTCTGGGCTTGCTCCGCAGGGACAGTGGGGCTTGCCTTCAAAGCAGTTGGGAGAGCTGGTCTCACCTTAGGGGTGGTTCTAGTTTGCTAGCTGCCGGAATGCAACACACCAGAAATGAATTGGCTTTTAATAAAAGGGGATTTATTTTGTTAATTCTTCAGAGGTAAAACAGCTAACTTTCATCTGAGGTTCTTTCTTACGTGGGAAGGCACAGGGTGATCTCTGCTGGCCTTCTCTCCAGGCCTCTGGGTTCCAACAACTTTCCCCAGGGTGATTCCTTTCTGCATCTCCAAAGGCCTGGGCTGAGCTACGAGTGCTGAGATGAGGTGTGCTGAGCTGCTTGGGCTGTGCTACATTGTGCTCTCTCATTTAAGCACCAGCCAATTCAGTCAAATGTCATTCACTGCAGCAGGCACGCCTCCTAGGCGACTGCAGATGTAATTAGCAACAGATGAGGCTCATGTACCATTGACTCATGTCCACAGCAACAGAACTAGGTGCCTTCACCTGGCCAAGCTGACAACTGAATCTAACTACCACAGGGGTAGATCCCAGTTTCTGAAGACGATTCAGCCCGTTTCTATCTACCAAGAGTGTCTTGCCCCAGACAGGAAAATGCATGCCCGGTTATACTCACACATGAGCCACAGTAAAGAGAAGCCTACAAATTAGATGCTCTTATCATTTAGCCCGGGCTGAAGTTCAAATTGGTTCTCACTCTAAAAATTGCTGCTGCACAAATTAATTCTATAAATAAAATTATGAGTGTTACACCTACTTTAAAGAGCAAAATGTTTTCAAGCGCTTGAGATGTATTATTTCCATACAACTAACTTAAAAGCAAAATATAAGGCATTCCTATCTCCTGATTGAGGCAAGATGGCACCGGATGGAAGGATTGCCATTTTCCAGATTGGAGCAATTCCTTCAGCATGATTCATAACTTCAGTTTTTCACTAAAGCAAATGGTCCTTCTCCCAATTTAGTGACATGGAACAAAACAGTGTCTTCAGCTGGTCTAAAGTTACCAATTATTCAGAGAAAGAGAGAGGAAAAAAGAAAGAAAGAAGGAAGGGAGGAAGAAATAAAGAAAAAGAAAGGAAAGAGAAAGAAAGATTAGCAGGGAAGGAGAAAAGAAAGAAAGAAGAAAGGAAGGAAGGACAGAAGGAAGTGATGGGTGGAAAAGGAAAAATACAGATAAGCCCTATGATATGTGAGTAGACTGCTTTAATGTTTATTTATTTATTTATTTTTATTTTCTTTTTACATGGGCAGGCACCGGGAATCGAACCTGGGTCTCAGGCATGGCAGGTAAGAATTCTGTCACTGCACCACCGTCGCATTGTCCTAACGTTTTATTTTTGAAAATTAAAGTGACAGTCCCTGTAAACAGTCTGAGGTCACACATGTTTACTGGAGTCCAGGTAAGCACGTGGAGAAGGCGATGTTGGTGCCGACACTGAGGTCTCACACTCGGCCAACGTGTGCTCCTGCTCGCCTCACACCATCAAAGCTGCCAGTTTACAACAAGAGCCTGGTAAAGAAGATACTCCAGAGAGAGGGTAACGGAGACAGGCTGGTGTGCTGGAGGACACCTGGCTAGAGGACCAGAACTTTGCTTTGGCATCCACCCACTTTCCTAAGACATGACCTTGCACATATCACCTGCCCTGCCTGAGGAAACTTGAAGGCTTCCCTACTCACCAGGCAGTCACAGAATCAGACAAAAGGGAGTGTGTGCGGGCATTTTTAAACTATGCAAATCTCTACAGATGTAATGAATTATAACCAGGGGTCTGGACAAATCTCTGCATCTGCTGACAGTACTTCAAGCACTTTCATTCCAAAGACAGTGGATTAGAAGCGTTGTATTTATACAGGGTGTTGCTTGCTCACTGAAGTTATTATAATGCTACATCTGATGGGGGAAAAAAAAAAACACCTCTTATAGATCAATGGCAATAAATTCCCTGTCAACACTACTCCTTAAAACAACCTTCGCATGCAATCAACTCACTTATCGAATGATGTCATGCATTGACCATGTTTGTTGGAAAACCTGATGGTTTAAAGCCCTGGCTTAATAAACAATTCCAATTCCATTCTCTCCCATTATGAATCAATGTTAGAAGCAACCTGGTGTAACCATCTCTTTCTTCTAGAATACCAATTCTTTATAGAGTTCAAAGCAAACAGCACAAAGGATGCAGCTAGAAATGTTTGAAAGCCGTGTTAGTATTTAAGCCACTTTTGTTTTAGAAGTCCCCCGCCCCTTTGGTCGCTTCAATAATATGGAAAAAGAAGGAGAGAAAGAGCCAAGAGATCTCAGATGAGAACCAGAGTCATTGAGTTTTTCACCTTGAAGCATCACGTGTCCGAGAAGCAGCAGTCCCAGGGCATCCGTGCGGTGATCCAGGCTGGGTGCAGCCCGTGGTGTTATTACTCTAGCAGGAGACAGATTTAGAGCTCCCCGCCTGGAAGACACTGCACACCTCCGAGACTGATGACTTTGAGGGGTGCTTTTCCAAGCCAGGTGCAGTCTGTTACATTTATAAACAGCACATCCTGATATGTCCCTGCGCGGTATTCTAAGCTGTCTGTTTCACTTTTCAAAGAGGCTTAGCTTAGCACTGGAAGTTTCCATCTAAACGCCCGTTGAGATTTATGCAGAGCTGTCATATTAGATCCTTGATCTGGAGCAGGAACTCACATCATCTAGGCTTTCTCAGACCCCTGGACAAACCAGTGCACAGGAAGAGCACAAATCTAAACCACAAGCTGCTCATTCTCACCCTCTCACCACCTTCAAACTTTGATCTGATTCTATCACATCATTGATGCAAAACAGAACAGCTGAAAGGCAAGAGAGCTTCCTAAAACTTGGATTCTTCCTCTCACCTTCCATGCCAGACAACCTGTGTGCAGGAGCAAGTTCAGCCAGGAGACCTCTTTGGCCGAATTTGACCTTCTCTCTTGGGTATGGAAGTGAGTGCTCAGTCACCATTCGTTCCTGGGCAGTTGCACATCTGCCCCTTCTTACACCCACTGATTCCCCCACCTCTCTGTTCCCCACACCTCACCTCACCCCAGCTTTGCACATTGTCACACTTCACACACTCCCACAAACTAAGGAGATGGTATCATTTAAATGTATCATAGGCAATACCAGCCCAAATCAATTTGAATCCTAGAAGATCACCATGCACCAATACACCAAAAGAAAAATTTTTGGTCTCTAAGATAGGTTATCTGGGGCCAATAGTAATTTTCTCTTTCTTTTTTTTTTTTTTTTTAGAGATAAGGGTAACGGTGCTTTGGGAATAGATATTTGAATTTTATTTCTTATTTGCAAAAAACTTAATGATGATGATATCTGTCTATGAATGCAACTCATTCTCAATCTCTCTACCCACTTGATGACAGAAAAATAAGAAAATTACAGTTTGTGTCTGTGCATATATGTGTGTGTGTTACCTCAAAATCCTCCAAAGGTGAGATACACTTTCTCTATGGTTTCGATTTGATTCAAAACAAGGAGAGAAGAGTTCCTGGAACATTTTGTCTTATTCCTTATTCACAATCACATCAACTCAAACTAAATCTTAAGAGCTTCGAGGTCACGCCTTCTAGAAACTTTCTACACCACAACCTCTTTCCCAAAGAAGGAGGACATGTTTTCCATTCTGGAACCTGAGTCTTTTCTAGGGACTTACCCCTCAAAGAAACTACAGCTGCACTTGAGCCCCACAGGTGAGTGAGAAATAATACTTTTGGGGGGCATTTGGCTACAAACCTGAATTTGAGGGGACCCTTTTATTAAAGTTAGGTGTGTCCATATGCCTTTCATACACACGCATCCCTCCAAATGCTAGGGCTCTTGGAAACAAATGTATCACAGCTCACTACGTCAAGAGGAATCATTTCCAGTTTTAGATGTTCAATTTAGCTTGAGTAAGTCCTATCAGGAGGTTTGTTATTCAAGAATTTTTGCCTCAAATTGGAAGTCTCCCAGCATCTACTCTCCTTCCAGTGTTTGTCCACTTTTGAGGGTCAATAAAGAAATTTAACTCTTGGAATCTCTTCAGACCACCAGTATCAAGATACAAATTAAGATATTTAGCCAGACTATTATTATACTGAAAATCTTTAGATTGTGTCCAGAACTAGTAATTGGCGGGGAATAGTCTAGATTCAGATGGTTGTATCTATATCTATAAACATGTTTGAATTTAAACATAGCAAAAGTCTAAACCAGATAAAGAGACTTGTAACTGGAGCTATGAACTACTGTTTCACGAATTGGAGAGCTATGTCAAGAAACAAATGAAATCCTTGGTCTGAACAAATCAAATAACCAACCTAATGTGTTCACATAGGATTGAAAACCTATGACCCATCCAATCCTAATGAATTTCTTTTTGAAATGAAAAAATGACAATAACCCCACTATTTCTGAAAAACCTGCTTCCATCGTATAGATGATGCTTCATAATCTAGAGGCATGTGGAACATCTGGAATTGCTGGGATGTGTTTGCAGACATGTCCTGGGGGAGTGAGGAGGCTGCCAGGGGCGTTTTGGTTGGCAGGGAGTGAAATGTAAGTCATATTTCACATCAATAAACACCGTGACAACAACAACTGAAATCAATCTTGGAATTACAAGAAACAGGCTCCCTAGCCAATGGCCCTCTGGAGATAATATTTAATGTAGCCGCATTCCAGTGCAGCCCAAATTCAATTAATTTAAATTAATATTCATTTTAAACACTGAGATGTCCTCTGCAGTAAAAATATCTGACTTGTGCGTGATTACAATTTCAAGTTGACCATAACTCACTCCACAGCCTTCATTGCTTTAAGTGTGAAATAAAGGCCACAACTAAATTGGCACTATTTGAAATAAGGTTATTTTGATGTGGGGAAGAAAAATAGAAGAAATTTAGAAATGTTCATTTTACCATTAATTGTATACTGTCTAAATCTCATAACAGTTTAATGGCTTATGCTTCCTTTCTATTCTCATAGGTCCTTATGCCTTCAGCACGTGGAAGCTGCTTCATTTGATATTAATAGGAAATATACATTAAGATAATAGATTTCCCTAGATGCCTGTGGTGACAGAGTAAAATAATTTGAATTTCAATGGAAAGTAATATTAATTTTAAACAGAAATTCCAAGATGATCTCTCCTTGGGAATTTAAGATTTGACTTTGATTCTTAGGAAAACATCTCTTACAGACAAAAGCACAAACTTAGTATTTTAATAATCTATCAGATACATATACCATATATGAGTAGTCTTCCCTGAAATAAATATAAAGTACACTGATAATAATTTGGACTTAAATAGGGCCACTATTCTACAAAATTTGAATCATTGCTAATTCTAATGTCTTTTATCCCTACAAAGTAGATTTCCTTTAATATCTAGAATTCCATCATCAAAAGCTTTATCCATAGATTCTTGAATGTTTCCACTCATTTAACTTTTGTATCTCCAGAAAAGACTCATTCAGTTTCCACTGGGGTGGGCCACTTTTTGTCTGCAGGAAATTCAGGCAGAAAGCAGCATGTTCTGCAACAGCTGACAATTCCCTCTGAGCACAGAGAGCCGCTCTGAGGGACCCATGGGAGGCTGGGGCAAAGCTGAGGATGCACAGGCTGTCGGCTCTCTGGAACTAGATCGGGCTTGACACCAACCCACCAGCACTCATCTTTAGACTCCAGGCTTCTCACTCACAACACAGGAGTGTCACTAGGTCAGCAGTATTCAAAGCGTGGACCAGGGACCCCTTGGTGCCCGGTATGCTTTGAGGGCGATCACAACATCAAACATATATTTATAATACTGAGACATTATTTGTTTGTTTTTTTACTCTCATTCTTTCACGAGTGCACGATGGAATTTTCCAGAGACTACATGGCATGTGATGTCACAACAGATTGAGTGAGAAGCTGATGTGAGGTTCCAGCTGTGTCCCGTTAAGCCAGGCTCTAAAGAGCTTTGCAAAAATGTTCGACATGGCCACTTTTCTCACTGAAATACATTTTCATTTGGGAAAATAGTTACTTTTCATAAATATAGCGTTACTTACGTTAACATGTAATAGGTTTTTTTGGGGGTGGGTGCATGATCGGGGAATCGAACCTGAGTCTCCCGCATGGAAGGCAGGCATTCTAACCACTGAACTACCCGTGCACCCAACATCTAATAGGTTTTTAACATTACCTCTCACAAAGTAGTAAAATTTTACAAAATGTCTCAGCTTTAACTTTAAACACCAATAGATATAACCAAAGCAAATACACATTCTTTGGGCTCTTCAAGAATTAAGAATGGAAAGAAGTCCCAAGCAGAAAGAGTTTGAGAACCACTGCAGTAAATGACCCTTGAAGAGTCTTTTGGCTGTAAAATTCTGATTCTAGGGCTGTGAGCATGATGGGAATGCCTTCCAGTGGACAGCAGACCTACGAATGAGGAAAACCGATGGGCGCCCCTGGACAGCAGACACCTTCCTCGTGGACCAGCTCCAATTTTCTCCTCCCTCTTAAGTCCCATCCTTGCTCCTTCCACTCTCTGACCTCCTTGCCAATACCCCCCACCACCACCCCCCCACACACACACATACACTCTAACTCACAAGCAGAAGTGAAGGAAGCACAGTCAGGCTTGGGGGCAGCCTTTCTCCCCCGTTCAGCTCCCATCAGCACACCCTCGGGCGCTGTCACCTTGGCCAGGCTGTCCACTCAGCTGCCCACTCGAATGCAAGTCTAGGGGGTGCGTGAAGGCCTTTCCTAGACGTAGTTGACATCTACAAACGCTTAGCTCAAAGTGAAGGACAGTCCCCTCAACAACATGGGTGGGCCTTAGCCAATCCACTAAAGGACTTTGAGGCAAATCTGAGGTTTCCCCGAAGAAGAAGAAACCCTACCTTAGGGTGGGGGGCACCAGCTCCTGCCCTGTGGATTCAGACTTGCCATAAAGTCATGGAAACCGATGTCTGGGAAAAACCTCTTAACATATGTCCACATACCCTATGCTCTGTTTCTCTGGAGAGCCCCGACTGATCACCTCCGCATGTACTGATGCAATGGACCCGGGCCCTGCCCTTCACTCCAGGAGTCACTGCCCTGACCCTCCCCTACAGGAGGCCCCAGGAGGAGTCGTTTTAATCCAGTACTTGGGCTGGACTCACCACCAAGGATCCAAAGTCCAGCTCAGGCCACTAAAGGATTTTTATAGCTGGTGTTTGTGAGATTGATGTCATCCACTGTTTGATTAATGGGCACCAGCATAAAATCCATCCATTTGGAAGCAGGAGTAGTTCTCCACAAAAGGTAACTTCTCTTTGTAGTTAATAAAAAGTAAGAACAAAAAATAACAAGCAAAAACTGGGTCTTCTAACTTCACCAGAGTCCTTAACTCCAGCCCTCGATACTCACAAGGGATTTTTTCATCATTACACGTCGTCCCTCATCACACCACTAAACTGGGGAGCTCGGGCTTAAACCTGGCTGTGTCTCTTTCGAGTTCCAAGCTCTTCCCATTCCTGGACACTTCCCAGCTCCTCCACTCCAAGCCTCAGTTTCCCCATCCATAAAAGATGATGACAAACAATATAAAGCCACCTGCGGATGGGAGAGACAATATACAAATGCTCCTGTCGGTATTATTTTTATTTCTTGGTGAATTGTTGCAGCAACACTGATTGAGCCACCCACTCCGTTGGGACGAGCACAGCGCTCTGTACCAGAAGGTCTGAAGCGAGTCTCCATCATCCTTACACGAGTTGAGCACTTCACAGTTTTCAAAGCACTTATCTCATTTGGTTTCATTTTATCCTCACAACAACTCAGATGATTCTCACCACCCCTAATGAAGAAAGCAGAGCACTATATTTGCATGGTAATTATAATGTTGCCCAAAATGGGAATCCTCCTTTGGGAGGCAAATTGTTCTTATCACTGCATTGAGCTGGCTTGGCTTTCTTTGTAAAACCAGACCACGGGCACTCACTATGAAGTGCTCAACTCAGCTCTCAACTTGAGTCTCAACTACCTCTGTAGGAAGCTGATTTAAATGGAACGCTTGAGCCACACCTGCCCAGTGCTCAAGCGTGTAGATGGGGCAGTGTGTTTGTATTGTTCTGGTCCACTTACCATTTTCACCAGCCGTCTTGTCTTTTCCATTGGTTGCTCCAGCGCCTGGTCGCTAGAGGCATTAAGAAAAAAAAAGAAAAAGAAATTGTTATATTTTAAGGATTATTTTTTCCTTTAATGTTTCAAATTTCTATTGCATTATACCAAGTTCTATCTTAGTTAAGCTTAAAAGGTGAAAGTATGGCTCTCAGAAGACCAAAGTTGTGAGTTCAGTGCAAGGAAAGATGCACAAGAGTTGCAGAAACCTTGTTCCTTGTCCAGATGCACCGTGCAAGGATGCAGTCCACTCGTCACAAGACAAACCAGATGGGAGGCTGCTGTTGGTCGAGCATAATCTTTTCAAAAATATGTGGGAAACAGTTAAGAGCTTGTGCCAGCTGAGAGATCAGAATTGTCACCTCTGTCAACGACACTGCCATATTGTCATTCCAATTACTATGTTAAATGTCTTATTTTAAAATCAATTTTAATCAACTATAAACTAAATTTTATGTCAGAGTTCTCCTGTTGCCGAGTTATTTTTCTGTTGTTTTTGCCTATGTTGTGCATTGCCCATTAGACTTGAATCTTTGGGCAAGATTCTCCAGATGAAGTCTGGAGAGCTGCGTGGAATTTATATACTTTTAAACATACAAGCATGTTCCCTCATAGCTTATTCAGCTACTGTCTTTAAATAACATGATATTTGTAATTCTTTTAGCACATGGACAACAAAACATTTTGTCAATCCAGTTTTTGGTCATTATCAGAAAGCATTGCTTGGCATTGGAAAGGATTGAAGAGATCGTAAAATCTCCAACTTTTTAGGTAAAAAAAGGAGACCCACGTAGGGGCACAATTTGTCCAACATCACATAACTGATCAGTGGCAGAGCTGAGAGTGGAACCAGACGTCCTTGCCTAGAGCTCAGTGTTTGCAGGAACTGTCACAGTTACACATGGACCCACCCGAATGCAATCCTGGAAGGAAACAGGCAGAGCCTCTAATGTGGAGAAAATCACCAGTGATTTTCATATGTGAAAAGCGCTAAAAGCTATGGGTCCCCTGAAAATTTATATTTGGGTCCAGCTGTTCAACCTAAAAGTAACAGGTAACAATCGATACCCCTTAGTTTTCAAGGTAGTCAACTCTTCATTGTCGGCGGACAGTTATCTAGGAAAGCCTTGCTTTGCGAGCTCTGATTAGTGTAATTAAGTAGGGAGAATGGTAGACATATGTCCATCCAGTTTGTGCTCCTGCCCCAGCAGTTCTTCCCCCCACCAGCCACACCCCGTCCTAGGCAGGTGAAGGTGAAACACCTGCCCAGGTCGGGAGTACCCTGCCCCCTTCTCTCCCTGGCAGGAAATGGGAGTAAAGGTGACAAGTTGGAAAGGTGACGCAGATGCAGCCCCTTCTTCCTGTTGAATTTGGAGCGTCAGCGCCCAGGGGCCAGAGGTGTTCGCAGGGAGGTACAAAAGAGGTCCTGGTCCTGGGCCAAACTTCAATTCTTCTTGAACAAACTTCCATTTAGAGCCCTCCAGGTCATCATATCCCTGTATTACCTAAAGCAATCAACCTACAGTATACATCATTTAAACCAGAGACTGCAGTTTCTTCAATGTAGTAGTGTCACAGATTGCATTGTGTCCCCCAAATGAAATGTTGAAGTCCGAGTGCCCAGGACCCCAGAACCTGACCGCAGTTGGCAATAGGGCAGTTATAGAGTGAATGAGGCAAATTAACCTGGGGTAACCCAGCATGACTGGTGTCCTCATAAGAAGGGGAAAGTTCGGCACAGAGGCAGACGGAGAGGAGAACGAGATGACAGGGGAGGGGCCGCCATGGATGGCCAGCAAAGCGTGGGAAGCCAGGGGAGCAGCAGAGTCTTCCCTGTGGCGTTGGGACGCAGCAGGACCTGCCCACCCCACAGTTTGCATCTCTGCCCTCCAGCACCATGAGACTGTCCATTGCTGTGGTTTTCAGCCACCCAGTTTGTGGCCCTTTTACAGCGGCCCTGGGAAACTGAGGCAGGCAGGCTTGCCGTTCCTCTGGCCTGTCCTTGGCCTGGTGCCTCCTCCTTTCCCAGGATGCTGCATAGACCCGAGTCCTCTGAGCACCGTGACGAGGTTGGGGCCAAACAGGCCTGTCTACTCCAGTATTTAGAGCCTCCTTTTCTCCCGCCTAATTTACAGCGGTTCAGGAAAAGGGAAAATCCCAGGGAATAAAAACACAGTGTTTTAGAGTTGAACAAAGTCAAATTCAATGGAATACAAATGCAAAACAGGCGCACCCTCTATCCAACAGGCTTTAAATGCCCTAGCGTCCGACACCTTCCAAATGGCATGGGCACTGTGCCCACGAAAGACCACTTCTTAAAAATCTGAAGAAAACCAAAGTGAAATGTGCACAGGGGAGAGCAGGAGCCACTTTCTCGGGGTTTCTAAGATGGGTTCTGTGTCAGGGCTTATTTGATAGAGACAGAACGAAGCTAGAGATAGCATAAGGAGATGATGGTGTCTTAGAGCAGAAAATGATCCCGACCAAAAGACCTCGTCATTGAAAGCATCTCTTTTCAGAATTCTTTGAGACCTTGCAATCTTTTTAAGCAAAAGCTGAGAGCACTGGGGAAATTACTCAAGGGCTTTCCTGCTCCTTCCTAAGGGGCCCAAGGCAGCCCATCACCCATGGTGGCTTCAGCTCCAGTGGAGCCCTTTGAAGTTTCTCTGCCCTGGGCACCCAAAGGGGCAGTCTGGGCTGGGTGCCTCCAGGCTATGTCCCCGGGACATGGCCACTCCTGTAATTCCCACCACTCCCCTAAGGAGGCAGATGCCTTAATCTGCATCGCCTCCCTTTACACATTATATCCTGAGGCACAGACAGAAACTTGCTCAAGCCACATGCCGGAATTCAACCTTGTCAACTGCTTCACCTAGAGCCTCTGGATATTTTCTGGGGTGTCCCTCCCGGGGACCCCTGAGCACAGAAGGGGAGCAATGAAGCAGGAAAATCCCAGTTTTACAAAGCAGAGTCAAACCCCAGCCGAGGGCTCAATTGTACAAGTGCTATGAGGTTTTTTTGTTCTTTTTTTTTTTAATTGAAATAACACAAGAACTCAGGACCAAGCCAAGCCCAAAACAAAAATATATAAAAAATCTTTTTTTTTAAAGGTAGGCTTTTCTCCCTAAGTCCAGTACAGAAAAGAGTCTTTCTCATGAAGTGAATGAAGATAGAGTCTTGGGGAAAGAGGCTCCTTCTCTCCCCACCCCACCGCTCTTATCCCCACGTGAACGAAGACCCCAGCTCCTGCCACCACTCTCCCCAACCCTGGGGCCATCATCCTGAGAACTGTTCTGCCTGCTGGACAGAAGCAGTCACTCCTCAGAGAAACAACCTATTCTAATTGAACACATAAATCAAATGAAGCATTAAAGGAACAAGGAAGAATGAGCTACCTTCAGACCAAGCTCTGATATGAGATTTCAGAATTCTGAGCTCATTCCCTGGAATTTCAGAAATTTCAGCAATATCAGATATAGATACCACCAATGCATTATTCCATTTAAGAATCAAAACAATTTAATTTACGTAGGTATACAGAAGGCAAGATAAGTACCCTCTGGCCAAATATACGCAGTCACAAATACCAGGCCAATTCAGAAGGGGAAAAATGTATTGTTGGAATTAGCTAGAAACACTAAGCATAAGTGTATTTGACAGCTTCCTGGATGTAGCATTCCATACCATTTTATCAGGAGAAATTTGCTTTAATGTTTTCCCACTGATTTTGATTGTCTATTGTCATGGCCACTAAAATGGCAGAGCTGGGCATATGTAGGTTTTGCTTGCTTTTCTTCCAGGGGAGGGAGTGTAAAAGAAAAAGCAGCCTAAATGTCCCAACAGCAAAATCAGAGTCATTAGATCGCATCATAACTCTGCTCCCTGGAGAATGAGCCGTGAGTCTTGCTGTCTGCCCCTCATCTTGTTCTCGGCTCAGTTCTCATTTGGCTCTCCCAGTCAACTCTCAAGGCCACCCCAACCTTAACGACTTCACTTTCATCACATCCTCCCGCTTGGGACTCTACTGAATACCTTGTCCTACCACTGACATAGCATCTTCTTCCATGTTCTCCTGTCTAGAAGTCCCCATGCTCCTCTGAAATCAGTACCCCACTGCCTTAAGCCAATGTACTGTTTGCCCTCCTCTAGCATGCTAGCGTGCCCGTTCAGACATATCAAAACAATATTCCTCTTGGCATCCCCAGAGACCTCTTCAATGGGCAGGGTGTCCCCCGTGCGGGAGTATTTCCCGCTCAGATTTACCCTCATGATCTAAACAACAAAATTACATGGCTTTTTGAACACAAGACACATTTTCCTCAAAACCATCTCTTTCCGTACATCCTGGTTCCACCATCAGGAAATGCTAACTACTCATCTAAGCAATCCACACAAGAACTGAAAATCACAGGACTCAAGAGCTTTTGTTTTCTCTACCACCAAGCAGGGAGCTTGCTTGCAAGCTGTGAAATCTACTGAGGGCACTGAAGGAGGCTGAGGGAATCCAGAAGAACCATGTCCAGAGAGACGTCACTCTGGGATCTCAATACTAAACACACATGTGACTCGCGTGGGTCTCAGAAGAGGATGTTTCCTTTCTTGGTGATGTTTGTTCACTAAAGGAGTGTAAATACAGAGTGAGTATGGGAAAGATCCTCAAGCCCTCAAATGTGTATTGACGGGGCCATACTGCTTCCACAGCTTGAGGAAAGAATCCTTCCCTGCCTCTCCTAGCTTCGAGCCATGGTCAGCCATCTCTAGCGCTCCTTTGCTGGCAGTTGCATCATTCCAATCTCTGCATCTGACATCATATGTTGCACTTTACCCTGTGAACCCGTATCTCTGTGTCCATGTTCCCCTCATCTTATTAAAGAGATCAGTCCCTGAATTAGGGCCCAGCCTAGTCCAGTATGACTTCATCTTAACTTCATTATGTCTGCAAAGACCCTATTTCCAAATATGGTCACCTGTACAGGTTCCAAGTAGACATGAATTTTAGGGACACTATTTAACCCTGTACAAAAGAACCTCAGGGTAAGAAGGCAAATGGGTTTATCCACAAGCTCCTGTCCCCCATTGGTCCAAAATTTGCTCACAGAGCATTAATTTATAGACCATGCAAAGGCTCACACCTGGCATCTGCCTGGGGTCAACAAGGAAACAAGAGGGTAGAAGACAGAGATGTGCAGTATGGGCGGGAGGTTAGGTGCTGTCAGATTACAGCTTCCGGAAATGAGCACCAAGGGATTTCTCACCAAAAAGGTCCGAAGTGGCACGTATGAGGTGTCTGATTCAGAAGTTAAATTTAGCTGGATGACTTCTGGGCATCCCCTCATTTTAGATGCCCCACTAGTTGATAAGCCATACTAATTTTCAGGAAAATGTCTGGCTTTGGATCCATTGCTCCCTCTACTTTAAGCTTAGAATGGCTACTAAGATATGTCTGACCATTTCTATGTGCTGTGTAGGAGCTTATGAACATCAATAATAGCTACGTCTTAAAGAGTATTGGCTGTTACAGAAAATGTTCTGATATCCTGACAACCACTGAGAGATGCTTGCACAACCTGATGGCCATTTCCATTGCAAAGCTTATACTTCCTTTGAAAATGAGTGATTTGATCAGTTCTCAGTCCACTCTCCTCCCTGATGAAATCTGTGACACAGCCATAGTGCTCTTTCAGTGGGCACCATCAGAAAAAGTGACGTCTCCAACACAGAATTTCAGGGCTCACCAAACAACTCATTAATCAAGATTATTAATATTTTAACGTGATATTTTCAAAAGTGATACTAATGCAAAAAGTACTCCTGAATAGATTATTGAAACTCTAAATAAAGATAGGGTCTGTATATTTCTTTCTGCTTCAGGCTCCAAATATAACTCAGTCTAGCACTGAGCACCAAGTTTCCCTAAAGTAAGTAAAGGATTCAAGAAATTGAATAACTTCAGAGGTTTAGAAAATAAATCTAAGACAGTCAATGCAACCTGATCTTTACATCTTTTTCATGGGCCATGACTGCAAGTTAAGAAGCTATATCATCGTTCTGTGTGTTTTTACCATGTAGTTTCTAAAGTTTTGTGAAGAGGTCCCCACCTTTCATTCCTTCCCATTCATACCCATAAATCAGATGTGTCTTTTATGTGTCATGTCTAAAACCAAATTACCATCACCCATCTCCTCAGTACTGCTACCCCCAAACCTGGATAGTTTGTGCCTATTTGGAAGACCATTTAGTCAAGTATTAATGTTTCTTCTTCAGGATGAAACACAAATCGCCATTAAGAAGCATTTATTTTTCATTCTAGGAGGCCAAAGAGAATGAAATGTGAAAACAAATTCCAGTGGTTTAGATTTGGGGTGCAAATTACAGTCCAAGAATATTTTCTGACTGTAAGCCTTATAGCATTTAATCAGATAAATTTGTCTTCACCCTGAAAACTTGGCTAGATAGGTACTTTGGTGATACACGGTGTGACCTGAGGGTTACCCCTTCCGCAGCCCCCTTAGGGATGGGGATCCAGAACCTGGAGCAGGAGGGGCTCAGATCATCCCCAACTTCTCCAGGGTCCCACCCCTCCCAAGTAAATGTGCCCATGTTGCCATCAAATATTAAATAGAGCTTTATAAATGCATCTGACTTTGCATTTATTAAAAAAAGAACCCGAGACTGAAAGAAGATAATTCTTACATTCAGGTTCTGCAGGGAACAAAGGACAGTGGCCCCAGGTAAATTGGGCTCACAGAGGCATTTTGCTCAGCCCCCGTTATCAAGCCATCACTGGTGGAAGTGAAATGAGCAACTGGCCGTCACGGTGTCTGCCTGCTCACTGCCACCTCACAGAGAAAACCCTCCGGTTAGGAGGATTTCTTTTTTTTTTTTTTTTTGTCCCTCCCAGGCTATGAAATAGAAGATTCTTTTTTAAAAGCAGAGTAGCCAAGCATTCACCTGTGTGCAAAATGATCGGCCGTGAAGGTCGTGGGACCCAGGGGCAGACTCAGACCCAGAACCCACCCAGGAGTCACTCCTGGACCAGTTGTTGACTTTTGGCTTCTCTGAGCAGGCCCTGGGCGAAGCCCCTAGGGTCCAGAAGGGCACACGCTCTGACTTTCGCCGGCTGACAGCCTGGTGGGGCAAGCAGAGGTCAGAGCACGCAGCTCAGGAGGGCGGCGAACGAGCTGGGACCCAAGGGTGACAAAGATCAAGGCGTGGATGAGGGGCCCCTAACCCACACTGGGCTGGGTAGGGCTCAAGCGGGCTTTCCACGTCTTGGGGGAGGCATGTGAGTGCTCTGCTGGGGGGAATCCCTCATCAGCCTTGGTTTCCACCCTCTGAGAAAGAAAAAAAGATGATGACCTCTGAGTACCACTGGCCACGTGGTAAGCTCCAGCAAAGATGGCACTTTCCAGAAGAGTCATTATTGGATGACATCAAGGGGATGGCTTTCTAGTATTCAAAGGAGAATTGGTTTGAAGGTGCTTTTTAGCATTTTGGCGCCTGTTCCCAACATCTGGCCTCTGTTGGCCACCATCTACTGAGTGATTGTAGAGATTTTCCAAAGGAAGGAAAGGAAAATCTATCTCATTCCCACAGCAGCTTGGAGGCTCTTGTTAGCAAGTGCTGCGCACACCATTTCTCCCCCGGAGATGTGTGTACTCTTTAGTTTTTTCTCTCCATGGTGCTGTCTTCCTTTTGTGCCGTGTTACCCTGAGAGTATACATTTCTAACATCTTCAGGGTTTCTGGCTCCCCTGAGATGGTAGCATCATGACAGTCAGTTCTTCCAACAGGCCGTAAAATAAGAAGAGCACAAATCTGCGTGTCTTTGGCATATCACTGCACACTGTCGCTCAGGAACCATGAAGGCTCCGATATTGCATCGGGGATGGAGAAATAACCCCAATTACCTCAGCAGGCCCTTCTAAGAGTCCCTCGATGAATTTCTTTTTGGGGGGGTGGGGAAGGGGGCTTGGACAGGTTCCGGGAATCGAACCCGGGTCTCTGGCACAGCAGGCAAGAATTCTGCCACTGAGCCACCACTGCACCACCCTATGAATTTCTTTCGATCACCATGTTTATAAAAAAACAAAAAAGTGAGTTTCTATGGTGTTATATTTAATGTTTTATTGAGGAAGTAGCGTATGTTTCCTCGATGAAATACCCGACTTGAAATGAATGGGGGAGCACAACTACGGCAATTATGCTGTGAGATGGGATGAACAACAGGTGGTCAGCGGGGGCTTGGGGCCATCACTAGCCGAAGGGGGTGAAACACAAAGGCACACCATTAGTGGAGTCTTCCAAGCCAAACTCCCTGAATATGTCCAAAGAGCAGAAAGACTTTTATACCAACATTTGGCGATAAGGAGAGAAAAGACTTCATTTCTTGCCAGTGATATTTTTAAGTCTTCTATGATTCCCCTAGTAACATTCGGAAATCTGAGCATTAAAGTACCACTAATATAATCCCTGAAGGTGTAGAAAGGAATGTCAAAAATGAACTTCAGTTGGAAGGGTTTAAAAAAAAGAAAGTTTAATAAAGAATAAAAGGCGAGGGGATGGTAAATGGCAGCTAATTAACCTTTCCAGTTCCTCCTCTGTGTTCTCACTCTCACCTTTCAGAGACCCAGCCCCTGAAATTCTGCCTCCAGTACTATATTCTATTCGCAGCATTTTCATCCTGACCTTTTCAGTAGTAGAAATAATTGGGATCACTGTGGCTTAGGCAGACCATTTAGGAGAGGTCCCTCATTTTTAGGAATTCATGGGTTGTCCACTGAAATTCACTTTCCATTTTATCTTACAGCCAATTTTTTAATTAGGATTTTCTACCTTTAAAAATTTTATTTGTGCCTAAATTCTTTTCAAATAATAATATTTTCTAAAATATTATAAAAATAGAATATGAGCCTTGTGAAAATTATGGGCAATAAATGCACAAGGGGGAAAGTAAAAGATGCCTTATAATCCAACTAATCAGTGGTAATCAATGTTGACATTTCAGGGTATGTCTTCCCCATCTCTTTTCTGTAAGGACATATATACATATAGTTTCCATCTCATAAAAATGGTCAGATGTCATATGTATCGTTTCCTAGCAGTTGGTGTCTTTATAAACTGCAGGCCTATGTTCCAATTTAAAGAAGTGCCCCTGTTAAATGGCCCCCGTGTCAGAGCTCCTGCTTTCACAGATTTGACGATGAGAAATGCCCACCCCAGGCTGTTCAGTGTACTGAGAATGAATATCTTTTGAGTTTTCTAATCCAGAGCTTCTCCTACATCTGCCATTTAAAACCACCTCATTTTGTTTATTCAGCTTAGCTCAAAAAGACCGTCATGTGTGCTACTATCCATTCGCTCTGAAACGAATGTCATGGAAGGTTCTAAGGAGCCTTTGAAGTGAGGTGGAGGCCAGCATCAACTCTGCAAACAACAATATGTGAAAGGACAGCCATCCACCCCAGCATGGAAAAGAGGACTCTGCAGCTGGGCCCTGCCCTGTGCACTCAGAGGCCGCCTCCTGGGGTCCCGTGCCACGAGAGGAGAACTGCACCCCTGCCTCCTGGGGCCCCATGCCTGGAGAGGAGAGCTGCACCTCTGCCTTCTGGGGCCCTGTGCCAGGAGAGGAGAGCTGCACCCCTGCCTCCTGGGGCCCCATGCCTGGAGAGGAGAGCTGCACCTCTGCCTCCTGAGGCCCTGTGCCAGTAGAGGAGAGCTGCACCCCTGCCTCCTGGGGCCCCATGCCAGGAGAGGAGAGCTGTACCCCTGCTTCCTGGGGCCCTGTGCCAGGAGAGGAGAGCTGCACCCCTGCCACCTGGGGTCCCATGCCAGAGAAGAGCCGTACCCCTGCTTCCTGAGGTCCCTAGGCACACATGGACATGCCCCCCTTCACCCCTGCTTTAGGGTGCAGCTCTCCATGGGGCAGGCAATGTCATGGGAGTGAACTGAATTTTTTCCTGAGTTCCAAACTGCATGGAAGCAGGACATTGTCTCTAGAATAAAAGGGCGTGTCCCCTTTAAACCATACTCCCCAGAACTGTTTCTCCTGCCCAGACTCAGGGGCTTCCCCAGCCACCTGCAAGGATATCTTCTCTGCAGCCTTGTAAGGGCAAAGCTCAGCACAGTCGGAGCCAAGCTGCGTGTGGAGAAAACTGATCACAGCTGGGCAATTGGCAGTCCCGAGGCTCACTCTGGGTTTGCCAGATGCTACCGGGGAAAGGCCTTCCCTTGCCCATCACTGGGGTGAAGTGGAGGGGCCTTTTGGGTTACAGTCTAAGAAGGAGCAGGACAGAAACCCATAAAGACCGGGAGCTGGCACCGGAATGCTACAGTCTCTGGGGAGAAAGCTAGCCTTGCCCATACCTTGGTTTGGGACTTCTAGCCTCAAAACGGTGAGCCAGTAAATTCCTGTTATTTAAGTCAACCCACTGGGTGGTATTGTCATAGCAGCTCTGGCAAACTAAGACACACTTTAATAAACCATACTTTGAAGAAGAAGAAGAAGAATGAGAGTCCTGGAAATAGACTGCCCAGGTTATCCCAGCCCTTGGCTTAGCTGCTGTGCTGCCCTTCACTGGTCACTCAGCTTCTCTGAGCCTCATTTCTGCTTCTGTTAAATGGAGATAACAATAGACCTATCTCCTCAGGTTGTGAGCACTAAATGAGATAAAAATACTCACTTTGCATGGATCTGGTCCCTAAAAGAAATCCAACTAAAAAGTGATGGTAAAGCAGGCTTAAAAGGAAATATGTCTGTTTCTTTTCTATGATATTTGATTCACAGTCTGATCAAGGTAGTGAAAAGGATTGGATTGAACCCTTTGAAGAGTGGGAGTGCTTCACAGCTCCTGAATATGACTGCATATGCTCAGCAGTACCTACACAACTAATTAAAATTAAAAACAAAAACAAAGTCAAACGCTTGTCTCGCATGGCTATCACGAGACTCTGAAGAGAGAAGATTGATATCCGTGGTTGTTTTTTCATAAAATGTGCAGCCTCTACTTGTGTTGGGAGTTGGTGGAAGTTTCCCAGGCCCCTGATTCTGGCGTGGATGCCTTTGGCCTGTGTGACACAAATCATAGTCCGGATTTCTTTCTAGAACATGCAGAGCAGGAAGAGGGCCAGCTAATGACCCAAGGATGGATGTAGAGGGACCCGGGGAGAACTGTCCGGCCTATTTACAGGATGTGTGCCTCTAACGCAGTCAGATGACCACCAGCCTTTCTGAGGCTGAATAGAGGGGCACGAGAACCGGCACGCAGCTTCCTCCACTCTTTACAGCAACGATCAGATTAACCTTCCCCGGCCATCTTTGGAAGACCCATGGATTTGAAGGTGTGAGAAGGATCGGTGCCCTTGGGCCCCATTATCCATCTCCTGAAGCTGAGCTACCCCCAAAGAAATGCTTCTCTACCCACCCTACTTCCTTTTCTGTCTTCTTGGACTTGTGTCAGTTCCTTAGATTACCCTCAGAATAAAAGTGGATGGCATGGAGGCCAGATGTTTGCTAGAACAACTGCTGTGAATGAGAAGCAGAGAAGACACGCAGGTGCTCAGA
>PVIY010028856.1:0-32732 GCA_004026745.1 Myrmecophaga tridactyla | reverse complement strand
GCACTCAGTACTGTAAACTACACGGGCATTGGCTTTACCCAACTCTTAAAAAGTAGTTAAACTCTACATAATATAAACAAAGAAGAGAAAATAATAAAAAATAATTAATAGATTACTAATATTTATCTTATGAGTATTGTCTTTAAAAACTTTTATAATAATAGAATAAACCAAAGTAATAGTCCAAACTAAAGTGTAACAACAAGTGATATATTTTTAAAATGTTAGTAGGAAACAATACAGAAAACATTATTAAGCATTTATACCATTTGTTAGTTTCCTAGAGTTGACAAAACGGAATTACCACAAACTTGGGGACATGAAACAAGAGAAATAATTCTCTCACAGTTCTGGAGAAGTTGACTCTTGATTTTGATCAAGATGTCATCAGTGGTTGTTCCCTCTAGAGGCCCTAAGGGAGAATCTATTGTAAGTCTCCTTCCTGGCTTTTGTGGCAACGGGATTTCATGGAATTCCTTGGATGGTACATGCAACACTGCCACCTCTGCCTGTGTCTTCACTTAGTGGACTTAAGTAGTATTTGAATTAATGTTACCAGAAGTATATTTTGGTTTGGAAACAGTGAAAACCTAGGGGACTGGATGGATGCAAGAAGAAATTTAAGTACACGAAAAACTAAGAGATCTTATGTGGACCTCTGTAATTGGATTTAAGGCCCACATATTCCAGGAATATCTCATTTTGATATTCCTAATGTGATCACCTGAAAGAGATCCCATTTTTTTCCAAATAATATTTACAGGTTCCAGTTGGACATATCTTTTGGATGCTTACCCTTCAGCCCTAATACCTGTAAATATGTATGGCTTACTTGCAAGTGAAGGATAACTTACAGTTAAAAAAAATCTACTACTGCTATTTATCCTCTTAACAGAGGAAAAAAATAATATGCTTTCCTTAGCCATCAAAAGAAAGCATTTAAAATTTTCATACTCCTTCAGGTCAGCGAAAATAATCATGTTCAGATTATATATAGTTTTTATGTGGTAAGTAAGTTGGAGAAAAACAAGAAAGAAAGGAAGGAAAAGTTACAGGAATGGCCAGTCTTTACATCCCAGACCTTGAGTCTGATTCTGTTGGAAAAGGAGAGGATTGTTCTCAAGACCTCTATTTTGGGTTCTCCTACCAGAACGTGCCTCTGTGGACAAAATAAAATGAATGCCTATGGAGTTTGAGAAGTTCTTTTTCATCTCAAGTCTCAAAAGGGGTAAGAACAATGCAATAACCTCAAGAGCGAGTGGAGGGAGTGCTTAAAAATTTGGATCCAAGGAATAAGGCAAAGACCTGTTCAGTAGAAACCTCCTGAATCTTTCCTAGTTGTGTTACTCACAGCATGCTGGCATCTTCTCCACAGGTTCATGAACTATTAGCATCACAGATAAGGAGGTAAAATGTTGGAGAACTAAAGGAATGAAGAGACAGCCATCTATTTTAATATAAGAATTCACCAGTCATTTATTTTTACAAGTATTTTTACAGTGAATAGATCTACAAAAGAATAATAGAAAAGTAAAAGCTGTAGGATAAAAGTCACACCTGATCTGAAATGTCATAGAGACCAAACCATGTCTTCAGTCACTGAGAGAAACAACAACATTTTGTTGATATTATTTTCATAAAATGAAATAAAATATGCAAATAAATGGAATTTAAAGCAAAAATAAACATATAAAAGGCAAGGTCATGGGATGTCAACACTAGACCTTGAAGGAGCATTTTAGTTTACAGATCTTAATAAGGTAAAACAACATGTATATACTTAAGGGAATGGAATATTTTTTCAAACTAAAAAGGGGTATTTTTCAGGCAACTCACAATGCACATAGATAGCACTGAAAAATAGTAACTGAATTATGAATTAGAAAACTTCTCATCCGCCATGAGAAATATACAATAAAACCCAAATGGGGACAGTCATATAAATTGTGATGTGTCATTATTGTAAAAATAATAATAAGACCATGTAGGTAGGGAAAATGGCCATGGAAAATCACTTCAAGAAGTTGATTTTTGATTAGAGATGAAAAATTGAAAAGACAAATGTATAGAAAGATGTTATGTGATATGTTTTCCTCAGAGGAGAGACTTTTTCAAAATGGAGTTGTCCCATTTTACAAAAGAAACCCAATCAGGAAAAGTCTGCCAAGTGAGAAAGAGAATGTCATTGTTTGGTAGACCCTGCCCCATTTTCCATATCCCCTGCCCCATCCGCTTTCCAAAGCAGCCTGCTTCCTGATGAGGTTGCAAATATTTCCATTTCTCTTTTCTCTGATCTCCAAAATCCCCAGCTACACACATTCTAGATAAGTTCTTAGTTTTAACAGCTCCAGCTAGGCCAGCCATAATTGGCTTTAACCGCTAAGATATGCACAATTGAAAAGAAAATTAGCCTAGGAGCACACTTTGCCTAATAATAATGGTAAAAATTACACACATGTATGGTAACTCAGATGCCTTATTTGGCTGATGCTGTTTTGAAACTGCGCTCTGCAACTGGACAATAACAAGACAACTTGTGATTGGCCTTGTTGTGTTCCCTTATGTTGTTTTGCAACCCTGAAGTCGGGTGATCTTGCACAGAGCCCCCTGAGGTCAGGGAGCCTCGCATGTGGCACCTGATTGATTAAGGTGAGTCAGCACAGAACTAAACACCCCAAATTCCTAAACTGTTTTGCTGAACCCAGTCAATTTTAATCAAGGCTAGCACACCTGATGTGCTGGTTTGAACGGATGTATGCCCCCTAGAAAAGCCATGTTTTAATCAAAATCCCATTTCATAAAGGTAGAATATTCCCTATTCAATACTGTATGTTTGAAACTGTAATCAAATCATCTCCCTGGATGATATGATTTGATCAAGAGTGGTTGTTAAGCTGGATTAGGTGACGACATGTCTCCACTCATTTGGATGGGTCTTGATAAGCTTCTGGAATCCTATAAAAGAGGAACCATTTTGGAGAATAAGTGATTCAGAGAGAGCAGAACGACATAGCCACGAGAAGCAAAGTCCAGCAGCCAGTGACCTTTGGAGATGAAGGAAAAGCTCCTCCTGGGGAGCTTCATGAAATAGGAAGCCAGGAGAGAAAGCTAGCAGATGACACCATGTTTACCATGTGCCTTTCCACTTGAGAGAGAAACCCTGAACTTCATCAGCCTTCTTGAACCAAGGTATCTTTCCCTAGATGCCTTTGATTGGACATTTGTATAGACTTGTTTTAATTGGGACATTTTCTTGGCCTTAGAACTGTAAATTAGTAACTCATTAAATTCCTCTTTTTAAAAGCCATCCCGTTTCTGGTATATGGCATTCCAGCAGCTAGCAAACTAGCACACCTGACATTAGCAGTCGCCTAAGTATGTAATCACTCAATCCATGCCCGATAATTAGACTCGTTTCTTACCTCATCATTTGAAACCACTTTGCATATTATCTTTAGCCTGCCTGCCTTTATTTGAATTCTATAGAACACTGAAAATTTCTCCAATTCAGGGAGACAGATTTGAGGACTGCTTACCTGTCTTTGAGAGGCTAGCCTTGACTAAATGAACTTTTTCTCTTTTCAAAATCCCCATGTCTGCTGATTGACTCTGAACATTGAGACGGGACTCACATTTGAGCCACAACAATCACATAAAATAGGAGAACGGGGTGGGGTTAATTACACCGGATGTTTTAGTCCATGGCAAATACTTGACATTTTGATCTAGTAAAGAAGGCTTCGATGATGCAAGCTATTTTTTTGTAAATTTATTATACACAATGCAGTATACTAATAATAATCCATACTGAAAGATTATAATACAATAATGATTATAATACAAATTTAAATAAAATTCAATGTGTTCTACATATTCATAGTTAATTAATGTTCATAACTGTCAAGCCAATGAAACAGTGTATTATCCTCCTGTTTTGCAAAAGGAACCCGAGTTACAGAGAGTGTGATTTGCCTATGGTCACAAAGCTTTTAAAACTGGATCAAGAATCTGAACAAATCAGCAATCTGGTTCCAAAGCCCTGGCTCTTTTTTATTTTTATTTATTTATTTATTTTTTAACATGGGCAGGCCCCGGGAATCAAACCCGGGTCCTCTGGCATGGCAGGCAAGCATTCTTGCCTGCTGAGCCACCATGGCCCGACCCAAAGCCCTGGCTCTTAACCCAACTCAATAATGCCTCCTGCTTAGAGAATTAAGGATTATGATTGAACCAAGATTCTATCCAAATAAAATAAAAAGACTCTAATAAAATAAAATAAAAAGATTCTAATTAAATAAAATAAAAAGATTCTATCCAAATAAAATAAAAAGGAAACAAAGAGAAGCAAATCCATGGAAGGACACTGAGACACCAAGGAAGGCTCTGGAATAGGACCAAGAGTGTATATTGTTGTGGATTCCACAGATACTGGTGAAGTCTGACTGGGTTCTTAGACTCCTTACCAGTGAAAGTGGTGCCCATAAAAACTGGGTATACTGGGTAGAAAGGAAATTATGTTTCTTCCGTCACAAACAACAAAGCACTTGTTCTGAAAGCCCATGAAATAAGTATTTGATTATAAGAATAACATTTTATAAAGCTTTTGTAGTTTTCAGCAGATATCTCGTGATTACTAATTTGATACCGGAACTTTATGGGGCAGAAAGGGCAATTTTCCCTTGTGGACCTTCCAGCTGTCCCCAGGTGAGAGGAGGAAATGTCATATGTTCAGGCTGACCTGTGCTTCATTGGAAGACACCCGCCAGTGCCCTGAGGGGAGCCTGGGGTCCCTGCAGGGTCCACGCCAGCTGCCCTTTTGCTCCTCCCTAGCTCGGTCTGACCTGATAATGCCCGCTGGAGAATCTTTCTCAAAGGTTCCTTCAGCCTCTTTTTCCCGAGGCTCCCCGCGAAGAAGTAAATGATGGGGCTGGCACCGCTGTTCGCAGTGAAGGGTAAGGTGGTTAAAAGGGAGGCCATGACTGTGGTCCTGATATGGGATGCGAGGAAGACCAGGCTCGCGGGCAGGCCCCACAGGGAACGTGATGACAAGCCCTGGATCACGAGGAAGACGCGGTGGGATTTCGCTGCTGGGAGCAGCAGAGTCAGGCTGGACACAGACAACGCCAGGAAAAGAGGAGCACAAAAGACACCAAAAGATACTAGAAACACAACACACGCCTTTACACCTCCAAAGTAAGTGGAAAAAAAAAAGTGAACTTATTACGTATAAGCCCAGGTTCAGGGACCAGAGGAGGGCGCATGCAATGACAGAGGTGCAACCCGGGTGGTGACATTTGGACCAGATGGAGAAGAGAAGACGCAGGCGGCGCCCTGTGCTGATGGTTACCAGGAGATACAGGCAGACTGTGTAGGAGAAATAGGTGATTGGGGTCAGGAAACCAGGCACATAAAATATAACTTTATGATAAACCATTATAGTGGTTTGTAAGAAGCCTATCACCTTACAGAAAGGAAGATCAAGTCAGCAGCAGCCAAGTTGAGGATGTACACAGAGTAGGGATTCTTCTTAACAAGACGACAGAGCAGCCAGAAGACAGGTCCATTCATCAGGGCCCCACAGAAGGAAATGGCCACCCCAACGGGTGAAACCACCTTTGTAGACAGGGACTGCGCCTCAACTGTGACATCCCATGTCATATTTTCAATTGCCTCAATCCCATGTTGAAGAATTAACCAGCAGAGTATTGATTTCAGATCTGGGTCCTGTTTCTCCAGGTGATCACTGTGGGGACAGAAGGCTGCCGTTGAATGAGCGGTCTAAGGTGGTGAATGCCGCCTACCCATGCCCTCTGGGTCAGTCTTGCAAATCTCGCCCCAGATCCTGGAACGACAGAGAGATGACTGTCCAGTGGCCGAGGGCATCAATGGGAATCCTGGGCTTTAGACTCCATTGCTCTCATGTGCTCAAGCTGGAATATTTCATACTGTTTTGTGTCTTTTTTAGGAGTAAAACTGAGCAAAAGTTACATATCAAAATGGATTAGAGCATCCACTCTGCTAGTACCTCACATGGAATTTCTAACCTCCTGTTTGATATTCCTATGACCGCCATTCCAGATGTCCTCCCCAGACCTGTCTAGGAAGACAGAGTATTCAGTTACTTGGGCAATGGTGTGGAGCTAAGGGTTAGGATTTGAGCTCTATTTTTTTGGACATTAGAAATTCTTCTAAATGGCATTAGAAACCTGGCTCCTTCTAAGGCATATCTGTGGCATCTTAGGTTAGCTATGGGAGACATTGCAGCTCCAGCCTGTGTAGTTCTGCTATGGTCCATTCCCTTACCTCCTCCCATTATTGGGATATGAGCAGGTAAAGGAGACTGCAGAGTCTTCCACAGTAGCCATTTCACACCTTTGGCATAAACAGAGGTCTCTTTGTGGATTGCAGAGTTGGATCTGGAAAATAAAGAGATCAACTTTTCTCCAGGTAGATGCAACATGCAAATTATTCACAGGTGATGGAGGGGGCTGTATCATAATCTAGAAAGGGAGATCCCCAGGAAGAGTCAGCAAATTTAAGCCCCGTGGGGTGCAGACAGTTCTGTCTTAGTTTTGATGGTCTTCCATTTTTATGTCTATTTACGAGCCTTTCATAATTTGGCCTCAATTCTTTTTTCCGATTCGTGAATTAACAGACTTCATGAAATGCCTCCCCCCTCCCGCCCCCAGCTCTCCAGCAAGGTAGAGGATTGTAAGCCATGTTAGAGTTTTGAGAATATTCTAGACGCAGTGAAAAATCACCCCAGGATGAGAAGCAGACAGGCAGCCTGCATAGCTACACTCAGTATGTCCTCCAGAAACTGAGAGCCCAACTACAGCTTCCTCTTTCCAACTTTGGAATCCTTTTCAATATTTTGTAGAAGACTAAACTGTAGCTAGAGATGTGAATGTACTCATGTTATGGGAACTTTTGTAAATGATGCCAGGAGTCTGTTTAAATGGAAGCATCCTGATTGAATGCAGTTATCTATCCTAAGGAGACTTCTCTCTTTTCAAAATTCTGAGAGAACTCCAACAATGCACATGAGAAAACCCTACATCTATGTAGTGTGGGGTAAGGAGTGAAATGGCCAAGTTACTCTCAGTTTAATGGCTGCTTATTTGGAGCAGGTGCAGGGCCCCATGGCTGACAACAGCTAAGGACCTCATTTGTCTTCCCTGAAGGTGATATGTCCTCTCCCATGCACCAGAATATAAAAAACCTTTCTAGGATCCACTGACTAATTCCTAGGAATTTCTTCTGAGATGGCCGTGGTTCCCGGGACCTACCTCTGATGGATTTATATGTCCCACTGGAGCCCAGAACAACATAGGGACATTAGGGCTCTTGAGAAATGAAAACCACCAGGTCCAAGGATGTCAAATTATCCTTTCCTTAGAATCCTGGTTTGCACCTAGGGAACCTGACACCTTAAGACCACTTAATAAGAGATGCTGATAAAAAGAGAGTGGAATATTTCTGTAACAAGGAAAAGACATTTAAAGAAGCAACATGAACGATCAATGTGAATTCTAAGAATATGGTCCAAGTTCACCAGGACATTAAACTTGGGCTTTTCAAGCATCCTGTTAGCTGCCAACTAAGTACACAATCGTCTTCCTTCTGACCTGAGATGAGCCAGGTATGCAGGAAACAGAGGGTCAGAGAATGTCAGCAATTTCAGATCTGTGTCCATAGCCACAAATGAGCAAAGATGGGAACCCCAGCCTTCCTCTGTCCATGAAACTGAAGTGCCACCATGTTTGTTATTCCTTTATATTTTCTCCCAAGGGTAAGCCATATTCCTAAAACCCTGAGAAAGCATACTGTGAATTTAGAGGACGTAAAAGGAGAGTCATAGGTGGAGAAAACACACACCTCCTCTTACCTGTGAAGTCCTTCTTCACCAGGCAAAGCCCAGAATAAGATAAGAGACTTGTCTGTGGGCTGATTACCTAGAGGGATTGCTCAGTCCTCTGGCATAAGCTGCCTCCTGGGCTTTCTGAGATGCATGGTCTGCGCAAGTTCTACCAGCGTGTCTACAAGCTCATGCTCTTCCTTTGTGTGGAGCTCTGCCAATAGGAGACCAGGCTTTCATCTAAGGAGGCAGAGATCTCAGTGTCACATGGCTTATCTCCATGTACCCTGCCCCACTGCAGCTTCACCTGCATAGGCTTGTCCTTAATCCCCTCCGATGTCTGCTCTGCCAGGCCTGTGTACTGATTTATATCTCATGAGTCAGAGACATGCTTCGCCTCAGCTCATTGTCACAATAGCTAATTACTCCTTTATCCTTGACCTCACCTCCTTTCCCAGCTTCATTCTGTTAGTGAAGGCTTTTGTTTTTTGAAGGCTGACCTATCTTAACTAGTTATTTCAAATTCTCTTCCAAGACAATTTGTCCTTATGTAACAATGGTCAGTCATGCAATTATTCAAATATGCTGTGTCTGAGCAGCACTTGGAATCCCCTTTGACCAAGACCCATTGGCTTCTCTTGTGGTCCGAGTTCTGTGTGTGGCAGGCACCGAAAATCAGAGTCAACCATACATTTTCACTCTAAATACGATGGTCTTGCTTGGTGCCAGGGTTAACATCTTTAGTTGTATCAGCTCACCTTTCCCATAGATGGATGTTCTCTGGCCTTTCATTCTCATAAGCCTACAGTCATTGCTGATGCACGCTAAAGGGTGTGGTGATCCCTCCATCCTAGCCACCATGTCTTCCTGCCTATCAGCTTTAAGGCACAGACGCTCACTGGACTTCACAGGGCTCTGTAATATCATGTCCCTGAGCTGAGTTCATGGGTGCTTGTAATGTACCTCTGTGGTGTATTTTTCTTGCCACATGGGAAGCTGGCTTCTTGGAAGGATAGGACTTAGTATAGCTATCTGTCTCTGAACTTGTGAATTATATCTTCTGAACAACAACACAAAAACCTTCACTTTTTTTCTCTAATATGCAGCAGTGAGGCTCTTTATGACCTGAAATCTGTTTCCTTGTTCAGAAAAACTCTGGAGTCTTTCAGAGTTGAGAGACTTAGTTTAGTTTCCTGGTCACAAGAATCTGTTCTTTTCTCTACTGAAGAACTTACAGATCAGGTCCAATAATCTTCAATTGTCATGACTCCTCTCTTCATATAGTACAGTGCACCATTGTGTCTGTTATGTCGAACTGAATTCAACAGCTTGTCAAGAAAAAAAAAGAAAAGACATGATCTGATCTTCCTAAAGTTATTTATAATAGCATTGTAAGGACTGAGCCTCATGCAGAGGGCTCTTCAATGTGGAGTCCACCTTTCTCTAGGATGGACAAGGTTAGTCCGTATGTATCATATGAAACAAAAACTCTTTGCTAGAAATTTCTATGATCTAGGACAAATATCTGTGAGTGATAACACAGGATGGGGAATTTTGAAGAATTTCTCTCAATCTCTGTGGCTCCCAAGCTTATAGGGATGATGTCTGACTTATCTGTAAATGAGCCAGCAATTTCCCCAGATGGGTGCATGCATTGCCACCTCAGAACCAAGAGGATTATCTTCTCTTGAGACTGAGTGCTTGGTTCAACCTACTAGGGTCTTCTCCTTCTTCTTATATTTATTCAATTATACATAGCATTTTACATGTTAAAGCACAGAACCCCTTCTATGTAAATGTTTACATTATCTTCTGTTGCTCTTCTTTACAACATTATCATTATTATAATTATTGTAATTGCATATATATTTTTGGAAGTGCATGGGCCAAGAATGTAACTATATTTTTTATAATGTAGATTCAAGTGCACCTGCAAGAAATAATGCAGGAAGATCACAATTATGCTTTACCTAGATTCCTCCAATGGTCACATCATGCAAAATTATAGTACAAGATCATAACCAGGATACTGACATTCATCCAATCTAGATGCAGAACAGTTCCATCACCACAAGAATACCTGATGTTTCTTTTTTATAGTCATACCTACTTTCTTCATTCCCCTCAGCCCTTGGCAAACATTGATGTTTTCTCCTTTGTCATTTCAAAGATGGCATAAAAGTTCAATTATAAAGTATGTAAGATTTTGGGAATGACTTTTTTCTACTTATTCATAATTCTCTATGGATTCATCCAGCTTGTTAAATGTATCAGTAATTCTTCATTTTACATTTTAAGTGGCATTTCGTGTTATTGATGTTTGTTTAATCATTGACCCATTAGAGGACATTTTGTATCCAGTTTGGGGCTTTTATGAAGAAAGCTTATATAAATATTCATACTTAGGTTTTGTATGAACATAATTCTTCACTTCTCTGAGATGAGTGCCCTGGAGTGCAAAAACAGTGCAAAGTGTACGCTTTATTATTTTTTTATTATTGTAATAACATACAAACACTCAATATTTCCAACTTTAACCAGTTTAGAATGTGCTATTCAGTAGTATTGATTACATTCACAATATTGTATTAACATCACCAACATCTATTACTGGAACTTTTTCATCACTTAAAATAGAAATTCTTCACCCATTAAGCAATAATGCCATCTTTCCCTCTCTTTGTCCCAGCCCCTGGTAACCCATTACTTCCTATCTGTCACTGTGAAAGGTGCTTATTCTAGGTCTTTCATAGAAGCACAATCTTACCATATTCATTCATTCATTCATTCAGGCTTATTTCACTCAAAACAGTGTCTTCAAGGTTCATCCACATTGCAGCATGTCTCAGAACTTCATCCTTTTTGATGGCTGAATAATATTCCCTTGTTTGTATATAAAACTTATCCAAGACTTTGATAAGAATTTTAAATGAGGTTATAAATTTGTGGGCAATTGTCATCTTTACTATGTTGAGTCTTCCAATCCAGGAACACAGTATTTCTCTCCATGTATTTAGATTTTCTTTGATTATTTTCATCTGTATAGTGTTGTTTCAGTTTCCATTAGATTCATGTGTATTTACTAAATTCTATACCTACTTTTGATTATAAAACTACTAAAGGTTTATTAATGTGGTTGCTAGAAAATCACAATTTATTATAAAATATTCCTGAATTGTAAAATTTTGACAAATTTAGGCATATGAATAAAAGGTTGCATTAGTTAGGGTTCTCTAGAGAAACAGAATCAACAACAAACACTCGCAAATATAAATTTATAAAAGTGTCTCACATGACTGCAGGAATGCAGAGTCCAAAATCCGCAGGGCAGGCTGTGAAGCCGACGATTCCGATGGAAGATCTGGACAAAGTCCACAGGAGACACTCGCTGGTCGAAGCAGGAAGAGAGCCTGTCTCTTCTGAATCCTCCTTAAAAGGGTTCCAGTGATTAGATTCAGCATCACCCATTGCAGAAGACACTCCCCTTGGCTGATCACAAATGGAATCAGCTGTGGATGCAGCTGACGTGATCATGATTTAATTCCATGAAACGTCCTCATTGTAACAGACAGGCCAGCACTTGCCCAACCGGACAAACAGGCACCACCACCTGGCCAAGCGGACACCTGAACTTGACCATGACAAAGGTCAACACAGATCATTACCTCACACTGCTCACCACTAAAAACTGCAAACGTAATACGTATGAAAATATTTAAAAGGAAAGCACTTAATACTACTATAAAGAAACATGAATTCATTTCTGTTATCATATATGTGAGAATTTTATAACTACAATTTAAAGCACAGAAACCGTAAGCGACTGATAAATCAACTATAGAAAAATGCTTGTATTGCAACGGTAAGAAAACACCATAGGCAACACCAAAAGACTAATGAAATTCTTGGGAATGGCATTTGCAAATTGAACAGTAGACAAAACTTATATTCTTATATATAATGATCTAAGATAACTGCAGAAATAAGATGAAACAACTCAGTACATAAATGGGCAAAATGTATGAGCAGATGATTCAGAAAAAGAGAAGTACAAATGGCCCTTAAAATTATGAAAGGTACTCACCCGCAATCAAAAGGGAAATTAAAATTAATCTGATATTCAACTGCTCCACATTCATATTATTAAGAATCCAGAAGACTAACATAAAATTCAAAAGGAGAGATTTCACAGAACTCCAACACATGGTTGAAGAGAGTAAACTGATATCACTGTATGGAAATTACTGGGCAGGCTATATCATTATTGTAGACTATTTATCTTCCACTTAGAAACTTCGAGTCTAGGAATCCATCTTATATTAAAAAAAGCCGTGCACAATACAGTTTTTAAATTATTTCAGCCTACATGTTGATTTGCCTAGTTACTTTTATTAAAAGGTCAATTAATCATGTATGTTTCAGTTATTATTTCAAGAGTCTTCTTTTCCACTAATCCATTTGTGTCTCTTTATACCTGTATCCCACTATTTTGATTACCATAATTTCATAATAAACCAGGTTGTGAAAGTTCTCCAAAGACACTCTTCTCTTTGAAAGTTGTTTTTGCTATTCTAGGTTCTCAATGTTTCCATATAAATTCTAGAAACAGCTTGTTCAAAGCACTCTTCAACAAGCAGTTACAGAGTTTGTCATAGGCTACCATATGATCCTCTCATACTTTTCCTTCTAGCTGCTCCAGAATATAGGAGGCTAGAGGGCTTAAATATTTTTTTCATGACAATTGACTTTTTTACCTTCTTTTTTGTGAAAAATAACATATATACAAAAGAGCTATAAAATTCAAAGCACAGCACCACAATTAGTTGTAGAACATATTTCAGAGCTTGACATGGGTTACAATTCCACCATTTTAAGTTTTTACTTCTAGTTGCTCTAAAATACTGGAGACTAAAAGAGATATTAATTTAATGATTCAGCATTCATACTCATTTGTTTTAAATCCTATCTTCTCTGTATAACTCCATCACCTTTAATCTTTCCATCCCTCTCTTTAGGGGTGTTTGCGCTGTGGCAAGTCTAAATTTTTCATATTGGAAGGGTCTATCACTAATATGGGGTAGGGAGATGGAAGTAGCTGATGTTCTGCAGAGGCTGGGCTAGGCTTCAGGACTTATCTGGACCAGGGACCCATCTGGAGGTTGTAAGTTTCTGGAAAATTACTCTAGTGCATGGAACCCTTGGAAATCTCATATATTGCCCTAGGTGTTCTTTAGGATTGGCTGGAGTGGTCCTGGCTGGGGGTTGGCAAGTTATGATAGGTAGCAAGGTCTAACTGATGTTTGCATAAGAGCAACGCTCAGAGTAGCCTCTCAACTCTATTTGAACTTTCTTTGCCACTGATACTTTATTAATTATACTTCTGTTCCCCCTTTTGGTCAGGATGGAATTGTTGATCCCACGGTTGCATGTCTGGATTCATCCCTGGGAGTTATCTCCCACGTTGTCAGGGAGACTTTCATCCCTGGATGTCATGTCCCACATAGCAGGGAAGGCAATGATTTCACTTGCAGAGTTGGGTTTAGAGAGACTGAGGCCACATCTGAGCAACAAAAGAGGTCCTTCAAAAGTAACTCTTAGGCATGCCTATAGGTAGTCTAAGCTTCTCCACTACCTACATAAGCTTCACAAGAGTAAGCCTCATGATCGAGGGCATGGCATCTTGATTGGGGTATCCCTAAAGTTTGACCCAGTATCAAGGGATTCCCAGATGATAAGATTTAACAGTTCCATATTCTTTCTCCACTTCCTCAGGGAACTTTGCCAATACTTTTTGATTATCTGCTTAATATACTCTAGGATGTTTCCAGGTATTACAATAATCTATACAGGATTAAAGGACCTCTTTCTTACTCTGTGCTCCCTGTGTTTCAGTTGTTCAAATGAGCTATACAGATAGGTTGAATTAGATTATGCACTACAAAAATTTCAGTTCCAGATCAAATAAACCTTTCTTCCATTGGTCTCAAAGAGTTTGTGTGGTTCTAATGTCTTCCTTACCCCTATGTTCTGAATTACTTTAGCCCCAACCAGTTTGGCTTCGTTCTTATCTTAGAGATAAGTTTATATATATAAAACAGCCTCTCAAAATCCAGAAATAATAATCACCACTACAAACTTAATGTGTCTGCTCTAAAAGCTTACAATCTAGGCCCTTGTTTTCTTATAAGCATTTTCTAAAGGTGACCATACCATTCTTGTTCTTTTGTTTCTGGCTTATTTTGTCTCACCAAATGCCCCACATGTTCATTCACATCGTTGCATGCCTCACAACTTTGTTCCTTTTTGTAGCAGCACAGCCTTCATTCATAAGTATACACCATCGTTCGCCAATCTACTTCTCCGTCAGTGCGTCCTTCAGCCACCTGCATTCATCAGGCATTATGTAGAGGGCTCAAAGTCCACAGTCCATCAACATTCTCAATTTTAGATAATTTCACTGTTCCCGAGATGAAGAAAACCAATAAACACACCCTCGCCAAATAGGAAATCCAAACCTTCTCTTAACTTGTGTCCCTTCCTCCATTATTTACCTCTGCTGTTGCTGTGGTAGTGCTGATGGTTTCCTTTTGAATATAGCTCATCGCATGCAATAGCAGTTTTCCCTACATACCCTGGACTTAAACACTCTTTATACAAGAATTCTATCTTTGAAGTAATTCTTGAGAGATCTAATTCATATTTCTAGTGTTCATTAGTGGGACACGTAGGTCTATACAACCTCTTTAAATCTTGTTCATCTTCAATATAGTAATATTACTTATAGACCCACTAGAGAACCACCTTCACTCCTATCTATTCCCTTGCATTGGAGTTCAACCTCATTAGCTAACGGTTCACCCATCTCTAGCTTCTATGTATCTCTAAGTCCCCTATATTCTGTATTATAAGCCTCTGATTATACTTTTATGCTGGTCACAAAAGTGGAATCACACAGGATCTATCCTTTTGTGTCTGGCTAATTTCATTCAGCATTATGTCTTCAAGGCTCATCCGTCTTGTCATGTGCTTCAGGATGTCATTTTGTCTTACTGTTGCATAATATTCAAACACACTTGGAATTTGATTGGGGTTGTGTTTAATCTGTTCATATGCTTTTCTCTGAAATCTATTTTATTGGATATTATTAGAGCCACCCCAGCATCCTTCCTTTTATTTATTTATTTTTTTTAGTAAAATTTAAAAATCTGGCAGTGATAACGTGTGATTGTATGCTTGTGGTACGCAATACCAATGATTGGACTGTGAACCCTACAGCAGGCGTCCCATCATAGGAGACCACATTGAAGGCTCTGTTAATGTTTTAATTAATATATCACCTACTTAGATGTCTTAACACCATAAACTCTGTTTCTGGGGGGCTGCATGTGCCCTCTGAGACTGTACTTGTGTGCATACCTGATTATTGTGACATGGCCCTTCAAAGTCTGACCCATTTGGGTCCATGAGATCTGCCAGATAAAGCATTTTAATTGCCCATGCTAAGGCCTGAAAAATCACACATGGGATTTTAACCTGAAGACAGACTCTTCAACTCCACTCCCCTTTACTTTTTCAGGACTCAAGTGAGAAACACAGACTACAAAAATGGTCTCATGCAGCCTGTGCACTGCAGAAAAGGACTTAGATGCCCCTGGCTGGTCATGCTCTTATATTTATCTGCATTCCCCAAACCAAGGCCTTAAGGTGCCTCTACTAAGAATTCCTTATTAGAGGTAGGAGGGGGAGACACTGAATCAACATGGCGGCCATCCCCAAATGTTACCTAAATATCTTTTTAAAGAATGTACAAAAATGACTTCAGAGCTGTCCACTGTGCCACAGAACATCATGTCATTTTGAAATGAATGATGGGCATACCGAGATTTTTAGTAGCTTCACTCATCTATTGGGAGGGTCCCAAGAAAAGCTGAGCAGTGGACTATGGCAGAGGATGGTCTGAGCACTGCCTGCCACCTTACCCTATTATCCACAAATAATCCCCGTGCTTCCAACCACGTAGGCCTGGCTCCTAGGAGATGATGCTAATTGTAGCCTGATTCCACTCCACGGAGTGCTTCTACGGATAAAACTCATCCCTTCGCAGGCAGTGGACGGCTGGTACATTCCTTCCGCTATTGCCCTGAGCATATGCAAACACTGGAGACAGTCTAGCTGAAGCATGCTCATTTTAGGACACACAGCTCACCCTGCCTGGTATACCTTTTCTCGGTGAGCAGGGTGTGAGGTCCTTTCATTACCACAGAAGTGGGCACAGACAGCTCCCTGCATTGGTCACAATGTGGAGGGTGCTGTCACAGAACACAAAGCCCACCAGGGAAGCCGGCCTGCTCTGTCTTTTCTCTACACCAGTAGATGTTTCTCCATCAGCGCGTTTGTGGATTGTGCTTTTGCTGGCACCCCGCATACCCACAGCGCTCATGTAGCTGGCACTCCAGGACACGCCCTCTGCTACCCTCCGGGCGGAGACCCTCTCCTCTGCAGTTGGCAATGTGTCTCTGTTCTCCGATTGACACACACACACGGTTATATTTTGCTTAGTTCCTCAGTGGTGCTAGTTGGTAAAATGCATCATATTTTTTTTTTTGTAGTGTCATGAATCTTACCCAATATTTACTTAAGTATCTAAATAGAATCTGAATATTTCTGTCCAGCGGTGTCATATTCTCTGGGAAAGCTCTGAGCACGTTCAGAATTCAGTGTTCTGTGGAATTACACCTCCACCTCGCCTCCACTGATGTGTCCGACTCTGATGTCCAGTCTGACCCTCCGGCAGTGAGCTTGGACCATCCCAGCAGTTCTCGTTCCCACGCGTGAAACCAGGAAAGCACTGACCCCCTCCTTCCAACACCGATAATCATCAAGTGAGTGGCAATGACGAGTCATTGGGAAACTCTGCCTATAACCAACACTCACCTGGAACAAAATGGGTTGGACCAAAAAGCAGTTAAATATCTGCAGCGCCTGAGTAAACAAGCCTAGATCAACATTTCCACTAAGATCCCTGCAGCGCCTGGTGTTCTTCTTATGAGGCTGAGGTAAAAGGTCGAGTTTTCTGTCTCACAGGTTCCTCCTCTACTGGGAGAGGTTGTCCAGACCAGAAAAAAAGTCCGCTGGGGCCACACTGGCGCTCCCCCCTACCTCAGCACGGGGACCCGCCACTGGCCCAGGCCGCCATCTTCCCCCAGCTGGGAGGGGCGGAAGGGGCCTGCGCGCGCACGCGCGTTCTTTCCACCCAGTAAGTTTGGTCTCTGCGAGGAGCTGTCGCCCGCAGGCGCGGAGGTAGCTGGGAACGCGTGACTTCCGGCCACCCACCCCAGGAGGTGGTCGCCATGGGAGAGACGTCGTTGGTCTCGTGCGCATTGTTGTGTTTTGCCGTGGGCTCCCCTGAGCTTTCTGTTCCTGCTTCCATCTTGTGACAAGATGCCCAACTCCGACTCTCTTTTTTGTCTTCTCCAGTTTCTTTTCATTCTTATAAATACATCTTTATCAGGGTGGGTCTTAACTCCTTCACTGGAGGCCTTAAAAAGAAAACACAAAAGTCACGAGGTCAGAGAAAGCTTCAAGGAGGAACCAGAAGTCAGAGAAAAACAGAAGAGCAGACCAGGAAAGAGAGCTCCGTGGGAGGGGATGCGGCTGGGCAAGCCAAGGAACCCAAAGGGTTGCCAACAGCCAGCACCACAGCACTGCATATTCAGAAAGAAAACACGCCTTGCTGATATATTGATTTTGAACTTCTTCCCTCTGAACCTTGAGATAATAAATGCTTGTTGTTGAAGCCCAAATCAATTTGCAGTATTAATGACAGCAGCTCTGGCAAACTAAGACACCCTCCTTGTTGGTTTATCAAGTACTTTCAGTCCCCATGGATAAAAAAACCAATTGCATTCCTTATGCTCTTTCTAAACATGCTCATCTCTCCTGTAATGTCTTCAGGTGCTCTTGCTACAAGAATCGCTCTATAAATTAACGATTATTTCCTGCATCCCTCCCCCGATCATTCTCTGCCCTTATGGACCTTTTCTGCAAATACTTAATGGCCTCTCTGGCCCACTTGAAATCACCCTGTTTTTATTTTTATTTATTTATGTTTTCTACAATGGTGACCTGAAGACTGTTCCTTCCTGGAAAAGGTGAAACATACATACATACATGCATATTTTGATGGTGTGTCTCTATTCTAATACTTTCCAAACATCTGAAGTAGTTTCTTTTTGCATATCAATGTTCTTTGTTTTTTCTTCATTAGAGGAGTTTTGGGATTATGGAACAATAAAGCATAAAATACAGGATTCTCATACATCACCCTATCACCAACACCTTGCTTTAGCGGGGAACATTTGTTAAAATTGATGACAGCACATTTTTATAATTGCACTGTTAACTAGCATAGGGTCACTGTGTAGCGTAGTTCTGTGTTTTTTAAAAAATTTTATCCTGTTATTATATATGCAATCTTACATTGCCCCATTGTCATGGTCAGGTTCATACGTCAACTTGGCCAACTGGTGGTACCTGTTTTTCTGTTGGGTAAGTGCTGGCTTGTCTGTTGCAATGAGGACATTTCATAGAATTAAATCATGATCACGTCAGCTGCATCCACAGCTGATTCCGTTTGTAGTCAGCCAAGGGGGGTGTCTTCTGATTAATCTAATCACTGGAAGGCTTTTTAAGGAATATTCAGAAGAGACAGGCTCTCTTCCTGCTTCGGCTGGCGAGCCTCTCCTGTGGAGTTCATCCAGACCCTCCATCAGAGTCATCAGCTTCACAGCCCGCCCTGCGGATTTTGGACTCTGCGTTCCCATGGTCACGTGAGACACTTTATAAATTTTATATTTGCAAGTGTTTCCTGTTGATTCTGTTTCTCTAGCGAACCCTAACTAATACACCCTTTTAATCACATTTAGATATGTATTTCAGTGCAGTTCATTATATTCACCATGTTGTGCTACCATCACCACCTATCCATTGCTAAAATATTTCCATCATTTCAAATAGGAACCCTGTGCATTTTAAGCCTTAACTTCCCATTCTGTTTCCCCACTATGGCCCCTGGTAACTTACATTCTCCATTCTGACTCTATGGGCTTTTTTATTCTAATTACTTCAAATCAGCAAGCACATACAATATTTGTCCTTTTGTGTCTGGCTTATTTCAGTCAACATGATGTCTTCAAGGTTCAACCATGTTGTCACGTGTATCAACACAATTCCTTTTTACAGCTGAACAATATTCCATTGTATGTATATATCACATTTTATTTATCCATACTTCAGTTGATTGTTGGGTTGTTTAATGCGGTGGACTGGTCACTGGCTGTTGCTATGTAAATAGTATACTGCTTCTCCTGGGCTTCATCACAGTTCATCTGGTTTGATTCTCATTCGCTGTGAAGTTCATCTGAAGGAAAACTCCCAGCCAAATACTTGGATAAGTGATTCACAGTGCCATTGCCCGAGGCATTTATGTATTTTGTCTGCACACTGACATCTTTTTGCATAAGTGTTGGAAGAGGCCTGAACAGTAATTCAGTGTCTCATTACTAGCACCATCCATTACTGGGTCAACTGGCTTTGTTACACTGATATTATCAAGCAGAAGCCCAGAATGATCAGCTGATTGGGTCTCTTTGTTACTAGGTTCTGCTTCCTGAATGCAATGTTTGGGTGCATCGCTTCAGTGAGAACTGTCATTGTTATCTTCTGCTCCACTATCATTTTCAATCTGCTGTGCTTTTCCTCGCTGGAGTCTCCTTATTGACCTGTATCTTCAGCCCTCCTTCAAGGCTGTGATGGAGTTTATCATGCTTGTTGGTCATACTAATACTCTGCTTCGATGAACTTCACGTTCAGCATGATGTGGATAAATTTTGCTGACGAGTACATCAAAGTTTGGGTCTGGTCTTAGTGATCCGTTGAAAGCTAGCTTTTTCCAACAGGTAGGACATTCTTTGTTGCTGCTTCCGAGGGTACACAAAAATGATGCAAACATGCCATTGTCATCATGGTATTATTCAATGTATCCAGATTGGGCACATTAGTTCAGTATGTAGACCTCAAGGTGAAATCACAATTTTCAGGGCATCCGTTGTTGCCTCCTGAGGTTTCTGCCATCATTCACATAAACTGAGTCTCCATGTTTTGCTTAACAGTTGAGTGCCATTCTCCTGCACAGCCTGAGGCATTGCAGCTGCTTGCTGCCCAGCCTAGGGTTCCACTGGCAAAACACAGAGAGACTCTGGTGCAAGCTGGTATCTCCCTGCCCCCCACCCCCACTCTCCACACATGCTGTGGAGAACCTGGGCTTCTGTAGGGGAGCTCGGGAAATGCAGCAGACACCACTCAATATTCCCGAGAGACCAAGGGAATGCCAACAAGGTAGGTGCTGTGAAGAGGATGGAAGGGAGGCGAGGGGGAGAGCTTGGGACTTTGATGGCACTACTCCAGAAGGCCCCCCCACCCCAGTTAGAGGGGAGTTGCTGGCTGTTGAAATTTTCATTGGGATGGCATTGAATCTCTAAATCGCTTTGGGTGGAATTGACATTTTAGCAATATTTAGTCTTCCAATCCCTAGAAGATGCTCTTCTGTTTATTTAGGCCTTTTTTTTTATTTCTTTAGCAATGTTTTGTAGTTTTTCATGAAAATATTCTTTACATCTTTGTTTAAATTTATTCCTAGATATTCTATTCTTTTTGTTATTATAAATGCATTTTTCCCCCTCAACTTCCTCTTCAGATTGTTCATTGCTGGTGTGTAGAACCACCACAGACTTTTGTGTACTGATCTTGTAATATGCCATTTTGCTGAATTCATTTGCTAGCTTTAGTGGTTATGTTGTGCATTATTCAGGATTTTCTGTTTATAGGTTCACATCCACAGCAAAAAGGGGAAGTTCTATTTCTTCCTTTCAAATTTGAGTGTCTTTTTTCTCTCTCTCTCTCTTGCTGTCACTGTCACTGTCTCTCTTTATTTCTCTAATTGCTCTGAATAGAATTTCCAGTATTATGTTGAATAATAATGGTGGCTGTGGGTAACTTTGTTTTCTTTCCTATCTTAGAGGGAAAGAATTCAACCTTTCACCATTGAGTTTGATGTTAGCTGTGGGAATCAAATTTTCTGTTTATCGTGTTGAGGACGTTTCCTTCTATTCCTGTTTTTTTAAAGTGTTTTTAACAAAAAGGGGTGCTGGATTTTGCAAAGTGGCTTTCTGAGACAACTTGAATAATCATATTTTTTTACCTTCATTCTATTAATGTGGCGCATCAACTTTCTTATATTGAATTGCCCTGCATACCTGGGATAAATACCACTTGATTATGGCATATAATTTTTAAAATGAATTTTCAGATCTGATCTGCTAGTATATTGTTGAAGATTTTTGCATCTTACGCTGCCATCTTGGTTGACTAGATATACTATTGGTTTTTTTTTTTTATTCATTTCTGTTCTTTACTGGACAAATGGTATATGATATGATGCATTACTTTTGCCCTTTCCAAAACTTTCTTAGTGGGAGAAATATATGTGATTTCCCCAGGGTTGTAGAATCACATGTGGATGAACCTTTGGGTAGAAAAGTAACTTCCATTTGGCACTTTATGCATTGTGCCCTCACCGTCTAAGAATCAGGAAAATAAAATGGTGATACTTGAATTTTTTACTATATGTATCCCAAGTATGCATATTCAAACCACAGCATAGACGTATGGACATAGGGCCCACCTGAGATAAGGCCATTTATCCTTTATTCACCAAAAGCTCTAATTCTAGCATTTTTTTTTTAATTTGCATATGGGCAGGAGGCACCAGGGATCGAACTCCAGACCTCCAGCACGGCAGGTTGGAGCTCTGCCTGCTGAGCCACGGCAGCCGCCCATTTCTTTTTTCTTTCTTTTTTTTTTTTTAAATTTAATTCTAGCATTTTATTCCTCAAAGTCAGACATCTCTAATTCCCCTTAATTCTGAATATTTTCTTTCCCAGTAACTCTTGTAAATATTGACATATTCACTCACGAAAGCTATGAGTTAGAATTGGCAGTACATATTGTGACAAGATTAAAGTCTTCTAAAGGGACTTGCAGTTCCCTTAAATGAAAGGATTTTGTGTGTCGATGTGGTTAAGAGACCATGGCTTTCCATTATGATGACTCATTTCTATTTATCAACAATATTGCTTGGATCATGGCAACCAGCAAGAATTTGTGGTCTGATATCTCTTTTCAACCATGAATACAAAGTATCCACTGCCAAAGACCCATGCAGATGACACCATCACTTCTCTGTTCCGTACAAGTTACCCTGACTGTGACACAAATGGGCTTCCGGTTGTCTGTCCTACATGCCAGTGTGAGAACCCATCATTCCCATGGAAATCAGCGGCTTGTTTGGTCTGTAGTCTCCCTTATCACTGCCCTCGGCCTTCTGAGTACATGCTCAGCTAAGCTTTGTTAGCCTTTTGGCGCTCGCTCATCAGTGATTTTGTGACTTAACGGTTGGAGTGCCCTCTTAGGGTTCCTCACTGTAGTAAGTGAGGAGAGTGGGCAGATGGCACAGGATAAGTCCACTTGGCTTATTAACCTCCACTCTTCAGATGCCTTTGTATATACCGATGATTCCCTTCTATATCAACTTCATAAAACTAGGCCACGATGTAAACCCGTCTCAGCCCTTCACAGGAGCACATTGTTAGGAAAGCTTCTGCTGTTCAGTCTCAGAGAAGGAGACCCTTCTCTGTGTCGGATGAACTCACTGTAGGGTTTCCAAGTTCAGGAAACTATATCCTGTCAGGATAGGAGATGCTGCTTTTGCTAAGGAAGTCACTGGACTCAACTGTTAGTAGGTTAAGATACTCAGATTTACTGGCATCCAGTCATTTCTCAAGACTTTCTCTCTCTCACTAAAATATACTTCTGGTAACATAAATCAGTGACCTCCTAGAGAGACATCAAAGAAATTTCCACACCCAATACAAAAATATACAAAAAAAAAAAATCACTGCTGTCTATCCTGCCCGATGTTGATAGCAGGGGTCCAATTATATTTGACTCCATTATTTCATGGCCCTAACTGCTCTCTTCATAAATTTGGTGTAGATATACCATTTAGCCTGTTGTGTCATTTGTTTAGAACCGGTTTCCAAGTCATTGATAAGACGATGTATTCACCATGTATTCAGGGGTATAATTAAGGAAAGAAATCTGAGAAAGGATCTCTTAAGCTTTCCATAGTTTTGATTGTTGGGATTAACTGAAACCAGTAAAGGAGCTGAAGTAGAGTAGAAAATGAGGTAAGTTAAGAAAAAGGGAAGTGATGTTGTGACGGTTGTTATATAACATGCTTCTAGAGAGATAAACTGATAAACTGATTCAAATGAAGTTTGTTAATATGGAGTGCATTTGTGGTTCTCCACAAAAATATTTTGGTGGAATTTTTGCAAATAAGCCTGTTTGGAATGATGCAGGAAAGATTTGAATGGAATCTGAGTATTGTGAATGTGAATATAGAAGCATCTTGCTAGAAATGAAAGCAGAAAATTTTAAAATGGAGTCATTCTTAAAGAGAGATGTGGGTCAAAGGAAAAATTTTTTATTGCCAACAATTACAGCACATTTCTATATCAATATCAAGGATATTGTAGGGTAAAAATAAAGCAAACCCAGCAGATCGTATCAGGAATGATGTTCTCAGGACATTGAAAGGTATGGGCATTAGCTAACAACCATTAAAATAAAGGTGAACTGTATCTAATGTACACAAGGAACAGATGTAATATTAATAATTCCCCAATACTTACATACAGTGTGAAATTATTGACTTCAAAAGCTCAGGTAACAGTAAAAAAAACTAAAATAATACCCAGGCTAAAGTTCAAACACAGATGAAATGCATCCAATTAGTACCAAACAATATAGAAAATTAGTATACAATTTAAAAATTACTGCCCTGTTTTAGTTTCCTAGAATTTCCATAACAGATCATTATAAAATTGGTGGCTTCAAACAAGAGAAAGTTATTCTTTAGCCTCTCTTAAGAGAGAAGTGCTCTGTAATGTTGGTTCCTTCGGAACCTCCAGAAGGAACCTGCCCATGTCTGTCTCTAGAAGGCAGCCAGCATTCCTTGGCATTCCCTTTACTGTAAATGCAACCCTCCACTTTCTGGCTGTGCCTACGCATTGCCTTCTGCTCTCCTTTGTGCCTCCTCTGTGTGTCTCCTTTATGACCCCTCTCATTGGATATAGGGCTCATGCTGTTCCAGGATGATCACATTTTGATATCTGGAATCTACTTACATCCCCAGTCAAAATTCTCTATACTTAATTACAACCCCAATCAAAATACCCTTCTGAGACATGGCAGGGGCCACACGCAGCTTAGGGAAGACAAGTAAGGTTGCACTGGTCTGTGATCTGCCTTGGGGCCCCACAGCAGCTCCAGCTGAGCAGATATTTGGCCAAGAGTGACTGGGTCATTCATTCCTTTTCAGCTCTGTACCAGTTGTCCAGGGTATCGCTTTGCTAAAAAGACACAAGGGTAACTCTTCTCCTCAGGGCACGTGTCTGCATTGAATCATAATTCTTCCATTTAAATAGGCTCTGGTGTCAGGTGCAAAAGTTCCACCGCGTGAGCAGATTTGTACCTGACACTGTCTGTGGTATTCTGTAAAATATTGATAAGGATTCTAAAGGCAGAAAGAAGCAGCTGTGATCAGGCCCTCGATCTCGGGGACGGCGGTTCAGAGTGGCTCTACCAGTTGCCAAACAGGCTCCCCTGGGTGTCATGTCTATGATAAGCACCGCATGTCTGCGGGGTATTTCCCTGTCTGATAGGAATGCATCAGTATGACCCTCTAATGCCTGCCCTGCCAGGCCTGTGCACAGATTTGTGTCTCACACGTTGGAGATGGGATTCATCTCAGCTCATGGTCACCAGAGCTTATTACCCCTTTATCCTTGATTTCATCTCATTTCCCAACCTAATGTCACTAATTCACTTTTCCAGATTATTGGTTCTCAAACATTTTTTTCTGAAGGCTGACATATAGTAGGTAGGTATTTCCTGTTCTCTGCTTAAAGACAAATTTGTACTCAACTAAGAGCTCTCAGTCATTTGGTCATTCCAATGTGCAGTGTCTGGGAAGCCAGTGGAGTGCCCCTGACTCCCAATCCCTTTTGGTCTTTCTTGTTGACTGAGTCCTGGTTGTGGCAGCCACTGAAAATTGGAACCAACCATACCTTGTCCCTTTGAATAGTGTGTCTTGCTTGGCTGCAGTGTAACCTCTTTTGATATATCGTAGCATCTTTCCCATATGTGGATGCTCCCTGCCTTTCTTTCTCATAAAAGCATGACCATCGTTTGTGCACACAAAGGGTGTGGTGACCCCTCTCCTAGCTGGCATGTCTTCCCCCATATCAAATTTAAGGCACAGCTGCTCACTGGATTTCCAGGTTCTCCATTACTTTCATGTCCCTGAACCTACCTTATAGGTGTTTTCAAAGTGTCCTTCCATGGCTTTTGTTTTCCTAGTATGTGGGAAGCTGGCTTATTAGTGTGATTATTAGTCTCTGAATTTGTGATCTTAATATTCCGGACAAAGAAAGCCTATATCTATTCTCTTCTATGTTCAGAAACTAGGTTTTCCGTGGCCCGGTGAAATGTATTTCATTGTCTCAGACAAGCAGTGGCGTCCTTTGCCGATACTGCTGGGTTAAGTCAGACAGAATGAAGCCAATCCTAGTTACATTTATCTTAATCCACCCACCTTGCCTCTATTTTCATAAGACAGCTTTAATATTGATTTGAAATGTCTATCTGCCACCTAAATGAATGAGACAAATCTATTAAACTTAGAAAACACTTGTTGTCTTCAGAGAAGTTTACTGAGGTTAAACCCACAAAGAGAAATACACACCAGGTACATTTAAACGTTTTTCTTTTCCTGGCTAACCCTCCGTATGCTGTCTGAACATGCAAACCCTATAAAAACCGGGTGCATGGTGTGCTGTGTTACACAGTTCAGCTAAAAGCCTGGATATCGCTAAATATTTTCAGATTCTATGGGTCTCTGCTGGCCACAGCACTGAGATTGCAGTTGCCCCCTCTTTCTCTTCCTCTTCCGGTACAATTACTGGTATCCATCCCAAGGGTGCTCATAACTGTACTGGGAGAGGAAAAGCTGATTTGATAAAAACAGCAAACCCAGAGTTGGTTTCTCCCAAATTTCCAGGCCGTTTAGCTAGTATTGTGACAAAGCAAAATACGACCTATGATCAGAAACAAACCCAAAGTGACAAATCCTACAGATTAAAAGATGCTGTAGAATAAGATTAAGCGTTCCCTGTTCTTGCCATAAATGTCTGAAGAGCAAAGGTGCCCATGGCCTGGAAGCTGTGGCAGGAATTGTGAAGGAAGTGCCTCCAGGGATGATCACCTGACACTGTTCATAGATTCTGAACCTGCCAAAGGATAGCAGAAAAGAGAAGGACAGGAGAGTTTCCAAGGGGTCTGTAAGAGCCCTGATACAGCTATACGGTATGAAACAACAGCACACCTGGCAAAAAAAAAATTTTGTTTTGATTTTTTTTAAATCAGTTTTACCATATGCCAAATTTCTAGTTGCACCATCAATGAATAAAACCTCATAACCTCTAGGGGTTTCAAGGGTAGTTCAGTGGTAGAATTCTCACCTGCCACGTGGGAGACCCGGGTTTGATTCTCCGTCCATGCACTTCCCAAAACAAACAAGCAAGCAAAAACAAACAAACGAAAATTCAGCAAATAGTGTGGCGATAACGGGACACTCATATGGAAAAATAATGAAGTGTTACCCTGCCAATCAGCACAGAGAAACAAACAAAAACCTGATAGCCTCATATCTGCCACAGCAGACGGAACTGATTGGGCAAGTCTAGGGACCAAATCAGCAGAGGCACATATCTTTCCCAAAGAAATGCGAGTCATGCAGATGCTTGCCAATGTGAAGGGGAAGTGTACTTTCTCAGTCTTTCTGCTGCTCCCCAAGTCAAATAACCATAACTGAAAGCCACGTGATGTACAGCTTCTAGAGAGCCAAAATCACCTGAAACAAAGCTCCTTGGATTAAAGAACAGTTGGATATTGATGGAACAAATGGTAAATGAGACCAAAGCAGGGTCTCCACCAAGAACCTTCCCGCATGGTGCCCGGGGTTCTCCTCCTGGGCGCTGAGCTGCAGGTGGGCATTCTGTTTTGCATCATCTTCTTGTACCAGGAGCAGTCCTGGAGACCCAGGAAAAGAGTCAGCTGCGGCTGCCCTGGCACTCCCTCCCGTTTACTTGAGTTCTGCTTCGTGAGGAAGTTAATTGCATGGAAACAGATCAATCTTTTCACCACTTGCATTTCATCTTTGTTAGGTCGGATGAGAGCAATCTCTTCTGTAGAGTTCATTATTCCTGCCTCTCGAGGCAGCACCACTTCGGAGCACTCTACCTAATATACCATGAATTACGAGATGACCTTTTCCTGGTATTTATGAAGGCAACACAGTCTTTTGCCTTCCCTGGCTTGTGTCCTCTGACCGTGTTTGGTGGCTCTTTCCGCAGTCCCATGCCGTGTCCCCACGGGCATGTGCTGACCGGTACTCATTGGAAGCCTCGCAGGGAGCTCTCTGCACAGCTCATCTCTCCCGGAACCTCAGCTCCCTCTCGCACTCTGCCTCGTGAATTCCAGCCACCTTGAGCTCCCTGGTTCCCTTCTTTTGTCTCCCCAACTCCAGGTGGCTGCCAGGCTTTTCCTGGGTTCCCCCCAAATCTGGGGCAAACTGGTGATTTTTTTGAGGTAAATAAAGGGGGAAATAATAGTGCTTACTTACCTTGTGTTCCCTCCGTCAGGGGGCATGTGCTTTTCTCTCATATGAGATGTTTGAAAACCATTATTCTGTCCATTAAAAAATAATTATTCCTGTTAATTGTAGATACTGATAGATATATAAATTCTGTCCAGTCTGATAGTGATTCTTTTCTGACGCCCGATTCAGAAAAAATAGTCTTCATTTGCAATTCATCTCAATATTTATTTACTCTATATAAATTGGTGCTGTTTGACTATTCCTTTAAAGAAGTTATAACATCTGCTTGCTTCCCTCATATCATATGAGTAAAATAAATCCTTTAACGTGTTAATGTTTTAAAATAATAATGATTATTATTATTTCATGTGCCTATTTAAATTGGTCTCTGCCATTCTTCATTATCTGGAAATAGGAGTCTCTGTAAGCAATATAACATAGAATAAATTCCTAGCAGATTATATGCAGTATAACCCACTACAAAGATGAAGCATATGTGAGACTAAATAATATCTCTATGGTCAAACATGTAAGTGATCGACATAATGCAAAGGGAGCCTGGGAACAAAAGGAATGATAAAATAGGGTTGGTGGCAGTTGCTCTAAGTAGGTAATTGACAGTATGCTCCTTTTAACTCTAATTATCCTACAGAGAAATATGCTTAGCTCAAGTCACATACACCATGGCCCATTGACCAGAAGAGAAGGACCTTGTTCCATAATGCTTTATATACTTACAGAGAAAATATGGTGAGGGAGTGGCCCTATGCATTATGTAACAATGGAGGCATGCTGGGTGAAATAGGAGGAGGGAGTCTCCACTGTTCAGTGGCTGATATCAGCCTGTGCTTTTAGCTCTTCCAGTGAACAAATCCAGCATTTATAAGCCCGCTGTCTGATAAGATGCTGAATGGAAAGTGGAAGTAACTGGTCCAGCAATCCTGATGTGTCTCCCAGTGTTTCATGCCTAGCCATTGAGGCACATTATAATAATTCTCTAGATTGAGTCTGAGTGATGTAAGTATTATTGGTTTCCATATATTTGTCTGAGATATAATTTCAGTAGTATTTCCATGCTATGGTTATATTGGAAGTGAATGATGCATCCACCTTTCTCAGGAGATCACATTACAAGACATAGCCTTGAGAAATCATCTTAGAGTGATAGATATGTCTCTCTACACTGGAAATAAAATAGAAAGTTAGTCATTCCCTCTTGATTCCTGTCTACTTTCTTGAATCTGATTTATTCACTTCTATTAATTGGTGTCTTTCACCCTTGGATAAGTAAGAATGTCTTTCACGTTGTTGTTAAGTCATAACTTGTATACTGCATAAATTGTATCCAGTGCAATAAGCTAAGTAGTTTGTTAATCTGCCACAGTACATGATATATGTATATATGTATATGTATATATAAATATAAAATGTTTACATATCCAATGGTCTCTGTCTCTTTTGGCACAGTCTGGTATCACATTTGCCAATAGATGTCTTTTGAAAACTTTGTTGCTTTCTTATGTATTTCATTTCAGTCTAGTATAGTCATCGTTCTAGTTTGCTAGCTTCCAGAATGCAATACACCAGAGACAGATTGGCTTTTAATAAAAGGGGATTTATTTTTGTTGGTTCTTCAGAGGAAAGGCAGCTAACTTTCATCTGAGGTTCTTTCTTACATGGGAAGGCTCAGGGTGATCTCTGCTGGCCTTCTCTCCAGGCCTCTGGGTTCCAACAACTTTCCCTAGCATGATTTCTTTCTGCATCTCCAAAGGCCTGGGCTGAGCTGTGAGTGCTGAGATGAGGTATGCTGAGCTGCTTGGGCTGTGCTACATTGAGCTCTCTCATTTAAGCACCAGCCAATTAAGTCAAATGTCGTTCATTGCAGCAGGCACACCTCCTAGCCAACTGCAGATGTAATGAGCAACAGATGAGGTTCACGTACCATTGGCTCATGTCCACAGCAACAGAACTAGGTGCCTTCACCTGGCCAAGTTGACAACTGAATCTAACTAACACAGTCATTTATCCATATATTTCAGTGCAGCGTCACACCACAATGCTCTATAGAAACTTTTCCTTTTAAAGGTTTAATTAATGATTAAACTTCTGTGTTTTTTCTTTTCCCGTGCTCCATATGAAATATGAAAACAAATAGGTTATTGGAAAAATTGGTTTTGTCAGTTATTCAAAGATTAAACTTTGGCATGCTTGTATATGGTGATGGTTGCAAAGAGACTCAATAGGCCTAACAAGAATCTTCTATCTTTTTGATTTGGTAGGGGGTGCAAGTTATAGCAGCATTATTTCACTTCAGATGAGTTATCTTGGCATTTTCAGATCACTAATTCCTAGAAACTTCTCAAAGGTGTCAGGCTTCTGAAGTGTACTGGGAGATATCTCCCACCATGGACATGCATTCTCTTTCCAAACTATTAGTGTGATAGTTAATTTCACATGTCAACTCACCTCTGGATCTACTCGTTTGGTCAAGAAAATACTTTCTTGATTGTTACTGAGAGAGTACTTCATAGATGGATTTACATCTTTAGTCAGTTTTTTCATCTACAGATGATTGTATTTATGATCAGTAAAGGAGATTGACCTCAGCAATGAGCGGTGTCTCTTCAACCAATCAGTTGCAATTGTTAAAATGGTAAAAGGTAGACTATTGGCCCTGTCAGGAAAAAGCAAACTGCTTCTGGTATTTTTAATCCGTAGTGGAAGTTATGTCAAATCATAACCCCATTGTAGGAGCCAGTGGCTGCATGAATAGGCTTCATTTTGAGACCACTTATGAAGAGCAGCTGATATTGCATTCACTACTAGATTGGTGTTATGATTACTTATTGTTTATTTAAGATTCAGCTCTATTCTTTATTGGACAGTGATATTTGATATGATTTAATACTCTTCTATTTTTCAAAACTTTATTAGTGGGAAAAATATTTTTCAGTTCTCCAGGATTGCCATGCCATGTGAAGTTTACTCTTTTGAAGTTTACTCATATGCCATGCCATGTGAAGTTTACTTTTGATAAGAAAGTAGATTCCACTTGGCTCTTTCTACATAAGACCCCTCACTTCAAGGATCAGGGAACTAATAGCAGAATCCTGGAAATTTCCCAGTATATGTCTCACAACTATGCATTCAAGAACTGAGGAAATAACTACAGAACAGATTTATGGACATGAGACCCTTCTGGAAAGTTCCAGGCTAAAATTACCATTTTCCTTTACCTACCACAACCTCTCAGTATGACTGGTGGCCCATTCTGGCATTTTGTTCCTCAAAGCCAGGCATCTCTAAGTCCTCTCAAATCTGAGATTTTCTTTCCCTGGTATATATCTAGAGACATCTGAGGAAAGACATGAGTAAATATACGTAGTGTATCTTGTGGCAAAGTATTGAGCATTAAAGGGACTTACACATCTTAAATCAAGAGATTTGCTTTGGAAATGGGTGAGTGGCCATGATGTTTCATATAAAACTAACTTTCAGTTATCAACACTCTGAGTTGTTTGGATTAAGCATAACCAGGAAGAATGCATAGTCTGATATCTCTTTCATTTCTAAGGATACAAATTAACTACTGCCCAAGTGACCTGCCTATGTTGGTCAAACAATTACTACTCTACTTCCATACAACTTGATCCCAACTGTGACACAAATGAACTCAAAGTTTTGGGTCCCATTATATCACTTTGGGCAACCATTATCTCCATTGGAATCAGGGAAACATTGTCATCATGGATTCTCCCACCATTATCTCTGGTCCATTAAGTACATCCACATCTCAGCTTTTTCAGGATTTTTTTGATCCTCACCAATGAATGCTTTAGTAAATGAGGACTGGAGTATCTTCTTAGACCTAGGGTCAAGGGGTAGTAGGGCAGGTGACACATGATAGAATCACTCAAAAATTGTTAACTTCTTACTCCTTAAGATCCCTTTCTCTGTATCAACAAATCCCTCTATGCCATCTTCCTATAACTAGGCCACAATGGATAGGCATTTCAGCCATTCAAAGAATTAACCATAAAATGATTGATTACTGGGCATGATTAATCAGAGATGGAGACTGTTCTAGTTTGCTAGCTTGGTTCAAGAAGGCCAGGGAAGTTCAGGGTCTCTCTTTCAAGTGAGAAGGCACATGGCAAACACAGTCAGGGTTGCTCTCTCATCTGGAAGGCGTGTGGCAAACACGGGGTCATCTGCTAGCTTTCTCTCCTGGCTTCCTGTTTCATGAAGCTCCCCAGGAGGCATTTTCCTTCTTCATCTCCAAAGGTCACTGGCTGGTGGACTCTCTGCTTCTTGTGGCTATGCCGTTCTCTGCTCTTTCAGAATCTCTAGCTTTCTCCAAAATATTTCCTCTTTTATAGGAGTCCCATAAACTAATTAAGACCCACCCAAATGAGTGGAGACACATCTCCACGTAATCCACAGTGATGTGTCTGCATCCTCCTCCTGATCATTCCCTGCCAGTTTAGACCCTTTCTGTAAATATTTTAATTGCCTCTCTGGTCTACTTTTTGTTGCCTGCTTTTTTCTATAGTGGCTACATCAAGCCTATTTCTTTCTGGAAGAGATAAAACCCCGGATACTTATATGCATATTTTAATGGTGTGTCTCCATTCTGAACTCTCCAAACATCAGAAGTTTATTTTTTGTTTGTTTATTTATTTATTTTTTGCATGGGCAGACACCGGGAATCGAACCCAGGTTTCCGGCATGGCAGGCAAGAACTCTGCCTGCTGAGCCACTGTGTTAGTTAGATTCAGTTGTCAACTTGGCCAGGTGAGCATACCTAGTCTTGTTGCTGTGGACATAAGCCAATGGTACGTGAACCTCATCTGTTGCCAATTGCATCTGCAGTCAGCTAGGAGGCGTGTCTGCTGCAATGAGTGATGTTTGGCTTAATTGGCTGGTGCTTAAATGAGAGAACGCAACGTAGCACAGCCTAAGCAGCTTGGCGTTCCTCATCTCAGCACTTGCAGCTCAGCCCAGGCCTTTGGAGATGGAGAAAGAAGTCACCCC
>PVIY010028855.1:0-32664 GCA_004026745.1 Myrmecophaga tridactyla | reverse complement strand
TTTCTTTGCAGGGGTGTTGTGGAGATTACATTGGCTCATGGATCCTCCTATAAATGGTAATGATTAAGGTAAATATTAGTTAATATTATTATTTTGAGCACCTGCTCCCAGCTGCTTTCTCCAAAGCCAGAGCCCTCACTGTTTCAGTGGACAAACTGAAAAATCATTCTTCTTATATTAATGTCAAAAATACTCAGTTAATCCTGAATTTTGACCCTGGATTGCTGGGGTTTGGTCCATAACAGTGGTGCTGGCTTTTAGTGGGATGTGATTAGGATGGAGAAGGATTTGGAAAGAGCAAATCGAGTTCAGGGCACTGATGTTCTCAGCAAGGTGGTCAGGCTGGTCTCCTCACAGAATTGTGGCTTTTCCCTTGGAGGGGCCTTAGAGGTGAGCTAGTCTAGCCGTTTACCTCTCTGGGGTTGGGTAGGGCATCATCTTAACCACCCACTCCATTGTCAGACACTTGGACTTGTTGGAATATTCTTTCAACTTCTGAACCAAAAGCTACTTTCATTTTATTTTCAGCTCTAGGGCTTAATGCTCTCCTCTGACACAACAAACAGAAAGCTGTTTCCTTTTTGATATGCAAGGCTTCCTGATGAAATAATGCAAAGCTAGCATGCTTTCATGGTATTTGCTCTTCTCTGAATTAATCCTCCCCCAGTCTTGTAACTGTCCGTTGTCGATGTGGTTTCTGGAACCACCTCCCAAACCTGCCTTCCCTCCTCTGGAACACAGGTATCAATCTTTATAATGTGACCCTTATAATAATACATTACTTTATAATATTACGTTTGGGTAATAATAAATGGGCAAACAGCATCTAGGTCTTTGATGGTCTTGTCATAAGGCAAACCTTCTCCAAATGATGTCCCCCAAGATGGTCCCCTTACTGCAGCATGCCACAAACAAGAATCTAAACTGGAACCCAACAATGACTCAACATCCTAAGTTTTAGGGCACCAAGGGAACCTACACAGTGACCTTGGGCTACAGAGCCAGCCTGAAGCTGTTTTTGTTATATAGGAAGAATTTGCTTGGTATAGTTCCTACTGATCATCTCTTTATCCAAAGTGGCGGAATCCTTCCAACTAATTCTTCAATATTTAATATTTAAGTAGCAGACAGCATAAGAAACTGGATGCAGTGACAAAGTACACAGACCGTTCAAATATGGCTCTGCTACTTTGGCAATTTACTTTGTCTCTGAGTCTTCGTTTTCTCCGCTATAAAATGAAGATGATCATTTTTCCATTGAAATGAGTGCTAAATGATATTTCTAAATTAGAGCCTGAATCACAGTAGGTGCTCACAAGTTGACTCACAAGCTGTTGGTCACAGCACATGAGTTTTCTGTTAGGGCTGTTTGCCCTCTTCTCCCTGGAGCAGTCCAGGTCAGGGGCTTGAGACAATCTGATATGGTGATACAAGCACTGAGGAGTCTAAAGCAGGAGTTGGTAGATACTTTTTTTTTTTTGTAAAAGGCCAGATTTAATTACTTTAAATTTAAATTGCCACATATATCCAGGGACTACTATACTGAACAGAGTAACCTTAGAGCATGTGTATTAGAGTTGTGGCAAATGAGGCTGAGCCCAGTTTGTGGATTGAGTGACAAAATATGAACAACAGGGAAATGTTTCAAATCTTCCAGTAGGAGAATATCAAGATGACCAGCAGCTGACATCCTTGTACAGGCCAGACAGGAATTGCAACTTTGTGGGCCATGTAGTCCTTTCACAACTACTTGGCTCTGGCTTTTGGCTTTCATAGTACAAAAGCAGCCTTAGAGAATACGCAAATGAGTGAGTGTGGCTGCATTCCCATAAAGCTTTATTTACAAAAACAGCCACAGGCCATGGTTTGCTGACCCCTGATCTAGAGTCTTATTTTCTGACCTCAGCCCTCAGGGTTTGCTTCAGTTGGCTTTGTCTTTCCAAGAGCACCTATCCTTCTGGGAGAGGGCTTTAGGGTCCGCTCAGGGCTCATCTGCACACGTAGTCCCAAAACCCGTCCAAAGATTTGTTTCAAATACGTGTGGTTTCTGGAGCTGTAAGGACCGCCACACATCATCCTCGGAGAGAGAGCGTGCGCATGCTTGCACAGCCTGCAGAGGAGACCTATTGGTGATTTCACCATTACTGGGGACAAAGTACCTGGATTCTGTGCTTCCAATTAAATCATCTGTTAGGGGTTGAGAATCTCCTGCTATATACTTCCAAGACATCCCTATACTCTTGTTTTGTAGCATTTAACTCCACTATCATTATTGGTGTAAAAATCCCTTTAATATCTCCCTTCCTCATACCCCTCCAATTCTTGAACAAAAGCTCTGCAAAGACAGGGCTGTGTTTGAACTGTTGTCTGTTCATAGCTGTACCCCTAGCAACTAGCAGTGACAAACATATGGTATATATTCAACAAATACCTGCTAAATGAATGAACGTGAAAGCTCAGCTTCAAGTCACTCAAAGAACTTTTTCAGACCACATTGCCAGACTTAATCCTCTTTCTAACACTGTGGGAAAATATTGCTTTTTGCATTAATCAGAACCAACTGGAGATATCTGTAAATAGTAGGAGATTTTATAAAAGTGTCCCACACAACTGTGGAGATGGATGAGTCCAAATTCCGTAGGGCAGACTGCAAGCTGTTAACTCCAATGAAGATCTTTGAATTCCCTAGGAGAGGCTGGCTGGCTGAAATAAGACAAAAGTTCTCTCTTCTGGCTGCTGAAGCTATCACCTCCCCCTTAAAAGCCTTCAACTGATTGAAATCTCTCATTGCAGAAGACACTTCCCTTAGCCGACTACAGATGTAATCAGCCCTAGATGCAATCAACTTACTGATGATTTAAGTCCACAAAATGTCCTCACAGCAACAGATAGGCCAATGCTTGCTTGACCAGACAACTGGGCACCATCACCTGACCAAGCTGACACATGAAGCTAACCATCTCACCTTTCAACTGTTAATGTGCTCCAGGCAGAAAAGCAAAACAATTATTTTAAGCATGGCCTTGACCTACCATCTCTGGCCTCATAAGTTTTCTTGGCTACTATCACTGACATCCCTGCTCTGTTTATTTACCCCAGTTAATGGGAACTTCTTAAAGGAATGCAATATTAATAACTTAAAGAACTTTTTCTTTGAACTTTGGGGTAGTGATGCATTTGATACTTTCTTACCTGTCTTCCTTGCAGAAAGGAATTTTTAGAATTTTTGTACCTGGTTGATCTTTTTTCTGACCCTTAAATTGGATTTTGTTAACTAAGTGTTTAAGTGCACGCTTTTCCTCTTCTTGTTTTCCTTTTGTAAATGTTAACAGCAGTAGAAGAAAGTTAAGTGGTGAATCCTGTATGGACACACTGCTCTGGGAAGGGCAATCACTGAGCAGCCTCAGAGGGGACAGGGCTAACTGACTTCCTAAAGAGGGCCAGAGAAGTCCTGGACAGTCCTGGGTGGCATCCAGGGGCTCTGCTCAGGCTGTTACTTTCCTCACTGGGTGGAAAGCTCTGGGTTATCCATCAATCACTCAGCAGGATGGGTGGGTGGGGCTGGAGAATTGACGGGTGGGGGGAGGAATTGATGACATTTCTTTTTCCCTTAGACCTCTGTGGACCCCTGTGGCAGGCAGATCCCATAGTATCCCTTCCTCCATACTAGAGCCAGCCAAGGGTCCCTTCCAGGACCCCCATTGCCCTTGCCACCATAATCCAGCTGAATAACTCTAGTCCCCACTTTGCACATGAATTTTTACAGGTTTGAATAGAGGCTTAGTGTGGTTTTCTCATCTTCTCCCCTCCTCCTTGTTTGGGTGGTAGAGTAAGTTGAATATTGGCCCCCCCAAAAAAACATATGTCCAAGAACTAACCTCTGGAACCTGGGAACGTGCCTTATTTGGAGAAAGGGTCTTTCAGGTATAAATTAAGTGAAAGATCTCAGATGAGCTCATCCTGGATTTAAGCTGGGCCCTAATCCACTGACAGGTGTTCTTAGAAGAAGAGGAAATGATACACAGACACAGAAAAATATCATGTAAAGACATGCAGAGATTGGAGTTGCGTGGAACACAGAGGACTGTCAACAGCCACCAAAAGCCAGGAGAGAGACATGAGATAGATTCTCCCTCAGAGCCTCCAGCAGGAGCTGACCCTACCAACACCTTGATTTTGGACTCCTGGCCTCCATAACTGTGAGAGAATGCACTTCTGTTGCTTTAAGGCACCCAGTTTGTAGGCACTTGTACAGGAGCCCTAGGAAGCTCATACAGGTGGTGATGTGAGTATAATTTGTAAAAGACTTTAACACCTGGGCATATCAACCCCACATTAGTCTATTTTCAATAGTGTTGTCTAGGCTGATGTCACCAGAACTTGAAAGTGTTGGGGACAACAGTGCTGGGTTCTGTGCTGGGGTTCTACTCCCCTAAAACCAGGGCTTTCCATGGCTGATAACATCTCTCTCATGCTTATCAGCTGGGAAGACAAGAGTATCACCACTCAGCCTTGTGACCTCCCAGCTGCGCAGGGAGGGGTAGAAAGGGCAGCCTGGTCATGGGACTCTCCTATTGCCCTCCCCTTCCCACTCCTCCTTTGCCTCTTAGCACATGATCAGGAAATGAAAAGTGCCCCTGTCCACAACAGCAGTGGCCAGTTAGAATACAAACACAGTCCATTTTTCAAAACGATGGAATCTTCTCTAAAGGGGTAAAATAAAGTAACATTCAAAATTAGAAACAAAGCCATCCTCCCACCCTCACTGCCCTCTTTGGTCTTTCACTCTCCCAGGCAGCAGCTCTTTCTCCTGATGTCAGAGCAGTGTGGCTGGAAGAATAAGTTAGGTGAAGCAGAAAGTGGAACCGGGATGAGCAGGTGAGAGGCCCTGGGGAAGAACCAAGGAGCAAGGAGGAAGATAGCTCATTTGGCTGGTTGTTTTTGTTTTTGTTTTTTTGGCTTCCATAATTAAAAAGGCTGGAAGTTCATTTTGGTATTAATGTGCAAAAATCTTAATTTGTCCTATTGATTGGGGAAAAAAAATTGCCTCATTTAACAATAAAGAGAGAGATTTTTGGCCATCACTAAATGGTCCGGGGCTATGCCTTCATTAAGACATTTCTGTTTGCTTTTGTATTTGTAGTTGCTTTTGTATACCTCCTTTCGTTTGAGCTTCCCAATGGCCCATGAAATGAGTAGAGTAGGGATTATTATGCCATTTTAAAATTAGTAAATGGAGGCTCAGGCACTAAGGGGATATAGATGGTTGGAGGGAAAGTAGTGGAGAATTCTAAACTTGGGGTGGAGTGAGGACACAAAAGAGCCTGGAGCAGTAAAGCAGTCTTCATGCCTGGATGGATGGCTGAGCAGTGGGGAGAGCTCCGTCATTTGAAGAAGTTCCTGGAGAGGCAGAGGTGACTAACTAGGGATGCTAACCGAGTGGCAAGAGAATCAGGGAAAACATGTAAGCACAGTTTCCCTCCTGGAGCCCAAACAACCAGCAAAAGATGGAGTTTGGTAAAACTATGCCTCCTCATTCTAATGATGGCCTAACAAAGTGATGCTTCCTGACATTACAATGAATGAATCTGCCTCTGCAATAAAGAGTAGTGGCTGCCTTAGTAGCAAATGGCTGCACCATCTGCCTGGCTGTTGAAGGGGGCTCCCCTACACAAGGCGGCACTTTAAGAAAGTGGCTCCACTGAGTATTAGGAGGCCTGGGCTGGCAGATGTGCCCTTTGAGTTGTCATTCCCATCGGTGGTGAGAGGAGGAACTGGGTGCCTCCAGGATCCCCAGCAGGAGGGCTGTCCTTAGCTGGTCTGACACATCACATTTGCTTTTTGATTTGCACACACAAAATGAATCTCCCCAACAATCCTCTCCCCAGAGCCTCATCAGTTAGAACAGCTTTTGTCCTTAACATCCCTTTGTGGACCAGTTGGAAAATTAGTTAGATGGGAGAAGAAAGGGAAGTTGTCCTTGTAGGCAGCGGCCCTGGCAAGCTGGCTGCTAATGAAGGAGCTATGAATGGAGTGATTGTGCTGCTGTTTATATAGTTTTTATTTTAATTTGCATCCGTACCAGGCTCGGATCCCAAGACTCATTTGGCTGTTTGGAGCTTTTATCTCCTTCTATGGAGCCAAACCTGCCAGCTTATCATTTGCCTCGAGGAAGTTAATGTGGGTTCCCCCACCTCCTTTGCTTTTATCATGTGCTGTTGAATTGTTTCTACACCCGTGGACAAAAAGAAAGGCTCTGCAGAACCAGAGGAGATTTCCTTCCTCATGTTGTTAGATCACCTGAGACTTCGCTGTCCTGTTAAGATCTTGTCTACAGCCAAGATCTCAAAGTGCCAGGCCTGGGACAGAGGCAAGGGCATGGAGGGGAGAGCAGGGGACACAGCATGAAAGATCTGAACTGACTCTCTTAAAAGAAGAAGTTAGAGGAATTGTACTCCATTTCCTCTTAACCTCTGCATGGATGAATAGTCCTTACGCATCTTATACTTTTTCTGAACACAGTGAAGTTTTACTCTAGAACCAGGATACCACCTTACTATTCCCTAATTGCCATTTGAAATAAGTTCCAACTTCTCAGCTTGGCATTTAGACGCCAACAGCTTAATCCCTTTCAATTTTTGCTGCTGGTTCATGAGAATTCTCTGTTCCAGTGCCCATGGGTCTCCCTAACTATGCGTCCCATGTCACTGCTCAGGCTGTAATCCCAAAGTGGAACGCTGTCTTCCTGCCTCCACCCAGTCCATGCCTGCCTTCAGGTTTCAGCACGGCCCACCTGCTTCAGGGAGCCCTCCCCGAATGCTCAGGCACATGCTGTCTTCTCCATTGTCTAAAGTCCTTCTACTTTACGTGGGCTCCCAGACCAGGAGCATTGGCCTCCCCTGAGAGGCTGTGAGATATGCAGCATCTTGAGCTCCACCCTGGAGCTGCCGAGTCAGAATCTGCATTTTAACAAGACCACTGGGTAATTCCTGTGCACAGTGAAGTTTAGGGAGCCCTGATCCAGATCCCTGTGACATTTATTAACTGGTCCTCCCCACCTGGTGATTGATTTATTCCCAAACATTCTCATGCCCATGGACCTTGCTTCCCTAGTTAGAGTGTCAACACCTGAAAATAAGGACAGGAGACTTAAGGTTGATTTATGATGTATTTTGTAGCTCTAGGACAATGCTGAGTCCAATGTAAGAACTCAATATATATGTGGTTAATTCCTTTGCAGATTTACCCTATGGTGTCACATGTTGCTCCTTGCAAATGTTTGATGTCCTTTTATGTATGCTTGTTCTATCTTCTCCATCTTAATTATTAATGTATTGAAGACAGAAACCCCAGGCTACCTTTTAAAAATATGTATGTCCATATAGCTTTTCCCTGCCCCCTCCCCACTCCTGACAAAATATGCCTTCCCCAGGACTTTTCAGAGTACAGAATGGAGTAGCTATTCTATCTGGAGAAATCATCCCTGGCCCTCTCTCTCCATTGGGTTGGGTCAGAAATCCTGGTGGGTAGGTATTGTCCTTTGGGCCTTTCCCTCATCCTTCTACACACTCTTCTTATCTCAGCTTTTCCAAGGCAATTACTGCCAACATCAGATTTTTCTCAGATCTCTAAGTCTAGCACTTGAGATTCAAAAATAAAAAGACATAGACCCTGCCCTCAAGGAGTCACTGTTTAGTGACTTGAGGTGCAATGTATATTGGAGTGCAGGGGAGATGCTTGTGTGTCTAAAGGCCTCAGGGAGGACTTTTGGAGAAGGGAATCTCCAAATCTCACCTGCAAGAGGAGGAGGGTGTGTGTTCAGTCTAGGCCAAAACTGGTAACAAGGCATACAGGCCAAAGAGAAGCCAGTGCACTATTGCACTATGTGTGTGTGCTGAGAGGTGCAGGGGGACAGGGAGGAGAGGCAAGAAGGGGTAGTACAACTCTAGCGGGCCCAGATTTTCCCAGGGCTCTGTGCACCGTGTAAGAGAGATGAGATTTCATCCTATAGGTAATAGGGAGCTACAGGGGATGCTGAGCTGATAGGAAACAGTTAGGGAGTTTAAAGCTCCCTGAGCCAAATCTCCCAGTGGGATGGGTGGTCTGGATGGTGAGAGGGACACCTGTGGTGGCATTCACTGGGAGCCATGGGTGACTCTGGAGTCATGCTCTTCCTTAAGCCCCACATCCAGTTACTCTCCATTTCCCACCCAGGCTGCTTTCTGCTTCTGCCATCCACTCCCACGGACGTTCCTGCATGCCACTCCCTCCGCACCCCCATGTTCTTCTAAAGTGCAGCACTGGTCTGTTTCCTGCTCCCTAACATCAGTGCTTAGAGGACAAGGTCCAACTTCCTAGGAATGCTGTGACTGGCTCTACCCAGCCTGTTCCCCCACACCCCCATCTCCTGCTTTCTCTGACTCCCAGTTTCTACTTCTTGGAAACTGCCTTGCTCTGGGGCATTCCAGTGCTTTCTCCAGCACTTAGCAAGTCTCTCCCCTCCAACCTCCCCCCACGTCTTCCCCGCCTGGTAAATCCTACTCATACCCCAAGGCCAGATTCAATATCTTCTCCTCCCGGAAAGCTTCCCCAGCTCCCTAGGCAGAGAAGGAAGTACTTCTCGCTCCTAGAGGCCAGGAGCCTTTTATGCCTCTCTGGCTTCGGTATTGAATTCTAGGTGGCTGCTTATGCTTCTCCCTCCCCAGCCAGACTACCAGTTCCTTGAGGCTGTGCAAAGGAGAAGATCCGTCTGAGGGGGAAGGGGTGAGCAGGTGTACCGAGTGCCTCCCCGACCCTTCCCCTCTGTAACAACCACTCCCCACCCTGTACCTGGCCCAGGGTACCAGTTTGTTGAATTAAACTCAATTAACTGGTGACCAGCTGCCCTAGAAAGTGGGGGGCCTAAAAGCAAATCTAGATATGCACTGTCCAATAGAAATATTATAATGTGAGCCACGTATGTAATTTAAATTTTTCTAGTAGCCATGTTTTTAAAAAGCTAAAAGAAACACTTGAAAGTTAAGCAAATATTCATAATGGCTTTATTTGAAATAGCTCAAACCTGGAAACAACCTAAATGTCCATCAATATGTGAACGGATAAACTGTGATGTAATCATAGAATGGAAAACCACTCAGCAGTGAAAGGAATGAACCCCTGATAAATGCAACAACATAATGAATCTCACAATAATTCTGCTGAGTGAAAGCAATAAAAAAATACATACTGTATGATTCCACTTATATAAAATTCTAGAAAACTATAAACCGTTCTAGAGCAGCAGAAAGCAGATGAGGGATTATCTAGGGATGGGGGTGGGAAGGTAGCCTGGGGGGAGTGGGAAGGAGGATTACGAAGCGGCATGAGAAAACATTTGGGGGTGATAGAGATATTCAGTATCTTGATTGTGGCCATGGTTTCACAGACATATACATATATCAAAACTGATCAAATCGTAAATTTAAATATGTGCAGTTGATTGTATGTCAATGATCCTTCCATAAGGTGGTAAAGAAGAAACAGGAAAAATTAATTTTAACAATATATTTAGCTCCATATATTCAAAATATAAATATTTCAACATATAATAAATGTAAGATGATTACTAGGATATTTTACATTCATATCATTGTCCTAAGCCTGAAATCTGGTATGCCCTTCACACTTACAGCACCTCTCACTTTGGATGCACACTTCGAGTGCTCAATAGTCACATATGCCTAGTATTGGTCCGCAAAGATACAGACCTTCTAAGTGAACTCCCCTCCTCTGATCCAGAATGATTTCCACCAGGGATTGGGCAAACCTGAGCAAACAACTCATCGCATTTATACTTCAAATGGCTCTGAGCTGCCTGAGAGTCTTGGGCCCTCTGGGTCTGCCCATCAAAGGCTGGCTCTGGGAAGCCCACATTGGAAACCTGGAACTTTGTGTGAACGCACACGTCCCACCCCACTCTCCCTTTCCTCTAAGCTTAAAAAGTAACATTCTCTTTGCATGCTGATTTGCTTTAAGAGGACACCTTGTTTCCCCATTTGCATCAGGGAGCAAACTCCACTGTATTGACTGGGTGCTGCAAGCTGGTGCCGGGGTAGGGGCTGCAGCCACCCTGGGCCAAGATGGGCACCCACTGGGTGGGCATCGGTCTCAGAGTCTGGGACTGCGTCTGGCCTTTGGGCCTGGGAGAGATCTGCCCCAGAGCAGCCATGGACCTCACCCAGGGTTCCTCCAGGTCTGGGAGCTGCCCTCACACCCACTCAGCTCTTGCCAAGAGGAGCCTCTTCGAGGCAGAGGAGGTGGAGGGGAGGAGCTGCTGGTGGCCAGGCTTCCCCACCCAGGGGCTGCTGGGTCCTCTTGGGGGTGAGGAATAGCGAGAACAATCTGTGGTTCTGCCAACAACCAGCCCTGGAACCCAACGGAGTTACCCTTCTCCTCAGGGCCGTACCTTCCCCCTCTGTGAAATGCAGGAATTGGGAAAGACCACCTCAATGTCCAGAAACTTCAGCTTTCTGAGGACATGTGATTCCAACTGCATTAACTGAGCAGGTGTGGGCGCCAGCTCTGCCTTCTTGTAGGTTACAAGAAACACCCAGGACACTTGCCTCGCCTGTATCAGTGGAAAGCGCATTTAGTGTTTTCTGTATTGTTTGACATTTTTACAAGTATTTATTACTTTTGCAAGTAAAAAAAAAAGACGGGGGAAGGAATGAATAAATGACTGTTTTAAAAGGAGGAGGGGGAGGGGGAGATGAAAACTACCCCCAGAGTGATTATTACATTGATTTTTTTTTTTTTTAACATGGGCAGGCACCGGGAATCGAACCCGGGTCCTCTAGGCATTGCAGGCAAGCATTCCTGCCTGCTGAGCCACCGTGGCCCGCCCTACATTGATTTTTAACTTTTTATTTTAAAGTGTCAAGCATACACAAAAGTAGAGAGCATAGTATAATGAACCCCTATGTAACATGTGCCAGTTCAACAATTAACATTCAGCCATTATTGTTTCATCCATCTGTCCCCACCTCCGCTTTCTTTTGCTGGAGGTTGTTAAAGCAAATTCCTGCCGTGCTATGTGATATATCATTCCTCCCGGAAGTATCAAGGCAGGTATCTCTAACAGATAAGGACTTGGCACAAAACAGCAAACCATTTACTGCACCCAACACAATAAACAGTAATTTCTAAAATGTGACATCGTAGCGTGTTCAATTTTCCTGGTTGGCTTAAAAATATCTTTTTATCATTGGTTTGTTTAAATCAATAAAAGAATACTTTGGGGGCTTTTAAACACTCTTGTTCTGGGGAACGGGGAGCCCTTGCTTAAGGGGTATGGGCTTTCCTTTTGGAGTGATGAAAAAGTTCTGGATAATGGTGATGGCTGCACCATACTGTGAATGTGTTTAATGCCAGTGAATTGTATGCTTTAAAATGGTAAGTTTTATGTTATGTGTATTTTACCGCAATAAAAAAAAATGCTGGAAAAAAGTTATCAAGCTTGCAGCCAGCGAGCCACGCTGCCTGGAGGTCATTTCCTGGAGGGGTCTGGGGGCCTTGTCCTGTGCCACACTCAGTGGCACACGGACGGCCCGTGGGTGGGGAGAGCCAGAGGCCACAGAATGACCACAGGGTCCCAGCCAGTGCCCCCCAGGAGCCAGTGAGGGGAGGCTTGGTCTCCTGGTACTCAAGATTCTTAAGGGAATTGTCTGCTTCAGAAATCCAGGAATCACTGGACTTTCACTCCGGGAAAAGCTTTGAGTGTGCTGTTCGCCTCCGCTTCCCTCACCGCCTCCTCCCCACCGCCCCCTTGGCAGGAGCACAGCCCTGAGCACTCTCACAGCTGAATGCTAAGAAGAGGAAGCTGGGTCCTCCACAGCCCCCGAGGGTCCTGAGGGACCAGCAGAGGCCCCGGAGGCAGGTGGCAGTGGCAGGAGGAGTCTGTACACTTGGCAAAGAGAAGCCTGCTTTTCTGGGCCCCCCACGAGGGGAACTTTGTGGCAGAACAAAGAGAGAGTGGATTAAGTGAAAGAGGAAGGGCTGGGCAGAGAGACAGAGTGGCTGGCAAGTGTATTGCACCCTGGTCAATATATATATAATCCTGTGTGTTTATTAGATATGCATTTAAAATTTCTGTCGCACTTCCATAAAAGATTGAGGTGGCTTTGAATAAAAAGTATAATAGACACATTGGTCATTAGACATTTGGTTCATGGGCTGTCCTTTGCACAGACTCAGTAGTGTTTTTATAATAATAAAACTTATTTAAGACACCTGCACATATATTAATGCTGCCTTTCTATTTTTAAGCCACATAGAGCTTCAAGTTAGAATAAAGATCGAAATAAACATAAATAACAAGTTTAAATAATATATTACTGTTCAGCTCTTATAAGCTTTCTTAGCGAAACACTTTTTTAAAAAATTATGAACTATTTCAGAATATAATAAGTACTATTAATCTTTCTACAAAAGGTAGACTAATATAATGGGAATCATTGTACCCATCACCCAGCATAAGAATTAGTACATTATAAATACAAACTGAAGCCTCTTAAATGGCCCCTATTCATTCCTCACCCCCCATGTTTATCTCTTTCCTGCATGTCTTCGTATTTATACTAATTTGTTTATATTCATAAACAATAGTCCTGTTGTATCTATTTTAAAACTTGCTAATAATAGCGCCATATACTATGCAGAGAATTACATACTTGTTTTTCTTTCTGCAGTGAAGATAGGTAGAGAGCCCAGCACATTTGGGAGGCTCATGGACTTCTCTGTTCCAACCTACTGTTCGGAAGCATGGTATCAATCACATTCTTAGTCACTCGTATTTGTCTTTTATTTTTCTCTGTCCTGGCTAATCTTTTTGAGCCTTTATAAACCACTTCCCTTCCAGGTGGCTCTGGAATCACCCAGACCTGCACTGAAACAGGTTTTTTGTGTTATTTAGCTCTGTGACCTCAGGCAAGTTTCTTTACCTCTCTGAGCTTCCATTTCCTCCTCCTTAAACAGATACTATCAATACTCCACAGAATTGTGAGGTTTAAAGAAGACAGTGCATGATAGGAATTTAACTCTGGACCTGCCAGATAGTTAAGCATTGGATAAATCAAAGATTTTCAGAGCACTATATCTCTGAATTATTCCTTCATTTTCCAACCTGATATCTTGAAGGCATCAGATCCTTTTATCCCTCCCACCCCCACCCCGAATGATTTAATCTGTCATATAAAAGTTAAGGTCTAAACAAGGTTATTCAGGTTTCTTTACAGTTTATGCAGAAAGAGCTTTTGTAAATCGGAATGGGCTGAGAATAAATACTGTGGTTCCTTACTAGACTCAGGGTTTCAGGAGCGGTTTCAGGGTTTCAGTGGCAGCTGACACTACAGCGCGTTGTTCTCACACCAAGGGCCTGAACCAAACAGGCTGATACGATGATGGCCAATGGGTGAAATGCCAGACAGCTGAGATGCCATCATCATGAACATGGTGTTTCTCTTTTCGTCTCTTTACTTTCCAAGCAATGGACTTCCTTTACTGTGAATTAAGCTCTTAGTTAAAAATATAATTACAGAATCATAATATAAACTGAAATGACATCATTACACTTAAACTCAAGGCACTGCTCCCATCTCTCTCTCTCTCTCTCTGGTCAAAGAACTTCCCCCTCAAAAATTTAGATACATTATTATTCAAGCCTTTCTTCCTGAGTCCTAAAGAGGGAATTTAAACATTTGACCTGGTCTGGAAGCCTCCGCCAGGGTGTTCAATTCCATGCTTCGCTGTTAACTGACGTAGAAAGAACTTTTAATTTCTCAAAGAACTTTTAATTTCTGCCTGTAAAATGGAGACAAAAATGTGTTACTGGTCCTCATTTCCTCCACCCCCAGGGACAAATGCTCACTTAACCCCACCTTCCCTCAGCCGAGGCGCACTTCCCAGCTGCCCGCTAGGGCTCGGGGCTCACTCCCGCAGCTGCCCCACCCAGTGTTAGGAACTGAGGGCCCACAGCTGAGCCCTCCCAGGGCTGGCCCTCAGCTGAACACAATTGCTTTAGCCAAAGTTACAACCCCTCCCCAGAGGCAGCCCCCGTCCAGAGACTGGCCAGTGTGGTGGTACAAAGGCCCAGCCCCTTGCGCTGCCTTGGGTCAACTCTGAAGGACTTTGTCAGCTCCAGGGCTCCCCTTGGGATCTGCTGAGGCCTTTCTGGGGCTGCATCCGGGCCTAGCGTCTCACTCCACCCAACCCTGCCGTCTTCACTCTGCCCCAGGTACTGTTCCCAAGAGGGCTCCCCTGTAAACCTGCAGGCCAGTTTCAGGGTCTCAGAGTCGGTTTCATGCAGAACCTGAACTGAGACGCAGTGGAAAATAGAACAACATCAGTCAGTTCTTGAAATTTACTGGGAGTAGGAATCCTGGTACCCAAGTAACTGACACGTTATTTTCCACGTCCTGTACAAAAGCAGAGGGGAAGACTGGCCTCGTTCCAACAAATAAACAGAGCTTAATCAAATCAGAAAATGAAGGGAAAAAGCATGAAGGGGTTTTCAAGAAAGGTCCAGGCTAAAGGGGTGACAGAAACTCAGAAGACTTACTTGGCATCTGGCTTGGGGCTCATACTTAGGCCGCAGGTGTTTCTCCATCCTGGTCCCCCTTCCCTAGACTCCTGCCAGGCCACTCCGGCCCCTGGAAGGGAAGGCAGAACAAATCAATTTTGTAAATCTGTCCTTGAGTAGCCCTGAGCCAATGATGGTCCCCTACCCACCCACACACCCCTTTTCCTTTTTACATTGCACAAGTAATATATGACTACTTCATCTTGTAAAAATGTCAAACAATAGACCAGTCAAAGCAAAAATCCCTCCACTGCTGCATTCCCAAGCCCATTTCTATCCCCGGAGAGCACCATTATTGTCAGTTTCATGTGTATTTTTCCATACGTATTTCTATCCATATATACACACACACACAAACAGGTACATATAAAAATGTGTGGCTTGGGGGTGTGTGGGGAGGTTTAAAGTATAAGTAAATTATACCATGTATATTGTTAAACAATTTTATTTTTTCTTAATATGTCTTGGAAATCTTTCCTTGTCAGTGCTTAATATATAACCTGTTCTTTTTAATTGCTATTTAATGTTCCATATATGACTTCCATATTTTGTTGAACTATGTCATTACTAAAGGATGTTTAGGTTGTTTCCAATTTTAGGCTTTTACAAGCAGTGTTGCAATGAATGTTTTTTTGCGCATACTTCATGCACACATGCAGTTGTTTTAGTTTAGATGCTGGAAGTAGAAGGTTGCAATACAGAGTATGTATGTTTAAAAATTTGACACTACTTAATTATCCTCCAAAAATGTTTGAACATGCTTTCATTGCCAACACTGGGTATTTTTACTTTTTTAACATTTGCTAATCTGATAAGCCAACAATATTTTAGTATTTTAATTGCATTTCTCTGCTTATAGTGAGATTCGGTTTGTTTTCCTTTGCTGTTGGTCCTTTGTATTTCTTTTACTATGAATTACCTCTTTATATCCTTTGACCCCCTCTTTTTTTTTTTTAAAAGTTGTTGGTCTTTTAAGGATTGTAGGAATTGTTGATATACTGAATATCAATCCTTTGGCAGTTAGATACACTGCAGGATAATTTCTTTTAATCTGTCACTTGTCTTTTACTTTTGTTTATGACATCTCTTATTCTGAATTTTGAGTTATGATGTTGCCAGATTTTCGGTATTTTTCATTAGGGCTTCTGTGTTTTGTGCCTTCTCTCAGAAGGCTTTACTCCATGGTTCCCCACATATGAAAAGCATTTATTAAAGTTGTGGTGACAGGCTACTGTGGCTCAGTGGCAGAGTTCTCTCCTGCCATGCCAGAGACCTGGGTTCGATTCCTGGTGCCTGGCCATGCAAAAAAAAAAAAGAAAATATATATATATATTTAAAAAAAAAAAAAAGTTGTGGTGAGTTGAGACTATCCTGGGACCAAAATCTGCTTGGTCTCCAGCTGTGTTGGAGGGTGTGCCCTATGGGCACAGAATTCCACGTTTTCCTCGTATTAAGGAGTACAGGGACATAGGGGCCGGGGCTGCAGGGATGGTCACTGCTACCACAAAGCCGCTGGTGAGGCCCACCACTCCCTAGAAAGGTGCGGAAACTGCAGGGGGAATAAATGCTGTTAAAAGTACTAAAATATAAAGTTTATCCTTTAAAAATATCTTGTGACTTATACAAATGTAATGGGGCTAATAGCGATACATGAGTAACAACATAACCTTGTACGTTCCCCCGAAATAATACTTTTTACATCATAATCTTATGTAATCAAGGAATAATAATTCTTTATTAACATGCTATTTTGATTGTAGGGTTTTTCTGGCTTGCTTTTTTTCAAATTCATTTATTAGGCCATCAAAATTTATACTTTTAGCAACTTCATTTTCAATCAATCTAATCGAGAGTAACTATTAGTGACTCTTGGCAAATGCAAAAATCTCAAATAATTTTGGATAATTTTTAATTTTACTAGGGATCTTTTACCTGATGCAACTGTTACTGGAATATTTTATAGACTGGGACAACACTGAGGTAAATTTCTGATAAATCATTTAAAAGTATGTTTCAGTACCTCTAGAGCTGGTGATTCTCATGAAACAACTTTTCTAAAAAAAAAAAAGATTTATCATTTCATACAAATCAGTTTTGTGTAAGTTTGTATTTAATTTTAATTGTAAGGTTTTACAATGGCAGTTTAATGTTTCCTCTGAATTTCCTATAACTTGTTGGACTCATGCTAAGAAATCGAAAGTGGTTTCACTAATAATATATCATTCAAAATGCCTGTTTGTGCATTCCATTGCTGTTATCTTCCATTATAAGGGAAAATTAGTTTTGAAATTCTTTCTCCTTAATAATAGGCTCATCCAAAGCTTCAGATGAAAATAGTATCCCTTCCGTTGAATGCAAAAGCCCTTTAAATTTAATTTCTATTTTCAAGCCTGTGGCTATTTACCTTGCAGGCAGTAGCAGTTTTCAAAACCAGAGATTCTAAGCTTTCAGAAGAATTCCAACAACTCTCAGATATGTTTTATTGCATTGTCCATATGTGTTTTTTTATTTTGTAATAATTTACTGACCAAGTTTACATCTGTGCTCTGGCAGGTCCAGTGCCAGCATTCAGGCCAGAGAGTTATCACTGACGCAGATGCCTCAGGGATCTGGGGATGGACAGGCAGGTAGATGAGCCTCTCTTCTCACCTGGGGCTGTGACCACAGCCTCCATTGCTACTGCTTCTGCTGTGGTGGTCACCACTGTCATTGATCTGGGCTCAGGTCCTGACCTGGCCATCCCCGCAGGCCCCTGCTGTGCTCTGGACAGTTCCAGGCCAGGCTGACCTCTTGGCATGAATGCAGTCTGCTGAGCCTACAGGCCTGACCCCATGTGTGCATGTCATGCTGCTCAGCTTATCTCCTCTGCTCACATGCACGCTCCATTGTCCCATCACACTTCCTGTAAAAAACGAAAGTCCAACGACAGCCACTGCAGAGCACTAAACCAAACACGCAGCTCCTTCTCAGAGCTGGGCTCCAGGGCACTGCATGTGTGGTGTACCCATGACGCCTGCCCTGCTCCAGGGCGTGAGTTCGAACCTAGGTAGGAAAGCAGTAGCCTCTTCATATTGCAAGTCAAAAAGTGGCTTTAAGTCAGGAGACCCATAAAAATGAGGAATGTGGTCTAAAACAGGAAATCTAGCACACCCCAAGTTGTCCAGCATGTCAATAAATGGTTTGAAAGACTTATTTTCTCAGGGGAGAGAGGAAATCTGTTCTAGTTTGCTAGCTGCCAGAATGCAACACACCAGAGACAGATTGGCTTTTAATAAAAGGGGATTTATTTTGTTAGTTCTTCAGAGGAAAGGCAGCTAACTTTCAACTGAGGGTCTTTCTTATGTGGGAAGGCACAGGATGTTCTCTGCTGGCCTTCTCTCCAGGCCTCTGGGTTCCAGTAATTTTCCCCAGGGTGATTTCTTTCTGCATCTCCAAAGGCCTGGGCTGAGCTGTGAGTGATGAGATCAGGAATGCTGAGCTGCTTGGGCTGTGCTACCTTATGAGCTCTCATTTAAGCACCAGCCAGTTAAGTCAAACATCATTCATTGCAGCAGGCACGCCTCCTAGCCGACTGCAGATGTAATGAGCAACATGATGAGGTTCACATACCATTGGCTCATGTCCACAGCAACAGAACTAGGTGTCTTCACCTGGCCAAGTTGACAACTGAATCTAACTACCACAAAATCATTATCAAGTAACTAGAGACATCCCGTCCCCAAGGTCAGTTGTCCCCTAGGAAGGCCTGGTGAGAGGTCAGCTGAGTGTATGGGGTGAATCTGGAGCTGAGGAAGCAGATCTCCCACTGGGAGATCCATCATCACGATGCCACCCCGTCTGTTGTACATTGTTGGAGAGCAGTGGGCAGTGTCCCAAGCCCTGTCCAGTCAAGGAGATGAATTTAATACTGGATGAAGAAATATGAGACAGAGAAAACCAGACCTGGCCTCAAGTATAGGCAAAATGGCGGATGCTTGTTTTGGCCCTAGTACAAGTGGTTTCTTGGGAATGACACTCCAGGCCTCTGAAGAGGGAAGTGGGACTTATCTCTTCATTCAGGATTCCAAATATAAAGACATGTTCAGTAGTTTAGCTGGTGCCTTGGAAAGTTAAAATCAACTCAAATTTTTACAGACATGTTGATTTAGAAAATAAAGATAAGTAAAAGTGACAAATCCCACCTAGCAGAAATAACCACTGTTAAGATTTTGGCATATGTTCTTTCAATCTTTCTTTTTTCCTTCCTTCTTTTCCTTGTTCATTCTAATTTTTTTTTTCTGTATGTATTTCAGAAAAAAATGGTAAATAAATAAAAGTACAGAGCATAACACAACACACTGCCCTGTACCCAATACTATGAATGAATAAATGTTTACATTTGGTCATATTTGCCTCAGATGATTTTATCAGAATATATCACTGATGAAGTTGATATCTCCTTTGTATTCTACTCCAATTGTATTCTTCTTCCTTCCCTAGAAGTAATTCCTATCGTGAATTTATGTATCCTTTCCCTACATGTTTTTATGAACTTAATGCACATATGTATTTGTAATGTATTATGTGAAGAATTAGGTATTTACCTAAATTGTACTATGTTGTGTGAATTTCCTAGAATGGTTTTTCTTTATTCATTGTTTTTAAGATTTATTCAAGTTGATCTATATATAGAGAGAGATCTAATTAACCAATTTTAATTGCTGAATAGCAGAGATCAGCAAACTATGGCCTGTGGGTATACTCAAACTGTGAGCAAATCTGGCTCTGGTTTTTACAGCTAAGAAGAGTTTTTACATTTTTTTAGGGGTTGTTTAAAAAAAAAAACAGGATCTGCAATACAGATTTATAACCCACAAAGCCTAAAATATTTACTATCTGACCCAGAAAAAGTTTTACTGACCCCCTGTTGTATAGTATTCCTTTGTATGAATATGTAACTATTCATTTTCCATTGATGGACATTTAAGTTGCTTCCGATGTTTTACTCTTACAAACAGGACTGCAATGAACAGTCCTGCTCATAGCACATATTTCCCAATTCACATGTGCAAGGTTTCTTCAGAACAGTGGAATTACTAAATTGAATTTTATGGGCACTTTCCGTTTTACTGCCAAATTCTTCTCCATAGTTGCTGTACAAATTCAAGTACTGGTGAATAAAAGGTCTCATTTTTCCAAACTTTAATGTACACTTAATTTTAGCAGATTTTCAATTGTTTCCAATCTAATGGAGGAGAGTGGTTCGTTGGTTTTGTTTGTCTTCCTGGGCAGCTTTTCCTAAATTTATTGGCCATACAAGTTTCTTCTTTTCTGTTTCCTTTGCCCCCTCTTTCTACTGAGATCTATCTTTTAGTTAGTATAGGAATTCTTTATATATTCTGGATTCTAGCCTCTGTGAAGCATATGTTGCGAATCTCTTACCCGTTTGTTGCTTGCTTTTTTTGTTGTTGTTGTTGCTCGCTTTTTAAACTTTCTTTATGGTATCGTTTGATGTAAGGAGGTTTTATTTGTGTTATAGTCAAATGTATCAATTTTTTTCCATATGGTTTGTGCTTTTTGCCTTTTATCTAAGACGTCCCTCCCTATCTTAAAATCACAAAGGTGGTTCCTATATTATGATTTAAAGTTTTAAGATTTACTTATTGTATGTTGATATTTAATTCATCTAGAATTTGCTTGGCTGTATGGTGTGAAGGATTAAATTCTATTATTTTCTTTCTGGAGTGTCAAAACTCCCAGGACCATTTATTGAAGTTCTTCCTTTCCCAATGAATGAATTTATCATTCATTCATTCACTCATGTGTTCATTCATTCATTCGGCAATATTTATTGAGCTTCTACTATGTGCCAAGAACTCTTCTAGACACTGTTGATAATGTGGTGGGGGAAAAACCCTCTATCTTCAAGGAGCATACATTCTAGTAGGGGAAACAAACCATAAACAAAATATAGGGTGTCAGATGGTGATGCTGTCTACAAAGCAAAATAAAACAGGAAAGAAGGCTAAGAATTATGGAGGGATGTTGCTATTTCAAATAGGGTGGCCCAAGAAGGTGTCACTGAAAAGGTGGCTTTGAGCAGACACCTGAAGGAAGTGAGGGAATGAGCCATGTGGCCATTTGAGGAAGAGAGCTCCAGGCAGAGGGCATAAGTGCAAAGGCCCTGAGGAGGGAGTATGCTTGGCATGTTCAAGGAAACCAGCAAGGACAGGGAGTGAGTGAGCCAGGAGAGATTAGTAGGAGAGGAAGTCAGAGGGGTTAAGAGGAACTGGAAAATGTGGGGCCTTGTGACCCATTGTCAGGATTTTGGCTTGCTCTGTGAGATGGGAAATATTGAAGGATTTTGAACAGAGGTGGGACACAATGTGACTTACATTTTTAAAGATTTATGCTAGATGCAGTGCTGAGGGAAGTCAGTGAAACGTCTCATCATTTCACTTTTTCTGTCTCTGACCTGAGGATACCTCCTCATCAATGATGAGACTGCTCCTAGAATGCCATAAAAGGGCCAGACTTCCTTGGGGAAGGACTCCTGGTGATTATCGTTGTCACAGGAAGAGTAATAATAATGACAGATGGTAACAGCATGATGATTACAATGACCTCAATGGATAAAGGGGTTGTCATGGTACCCAGAGAATACTAGATCCTTTGATGGATGCTTTATGATTATAATTATCTTTTCCCAGGGTTTTATGTTCAAGAGACTGGTAATGAAATAGAACACCAGCAGATGGGTAGATATTAGCTAAAAGTTTAATTAACTACCATAGAGCGAGCAGTGATGGCCTTAGGCTGACTTCTCTTGAGATCCAAATATCTTCAACTTCACAGTATCTCTTAGTGACAGTTTCCTTGTGGTGGGTTTAGATTTCCCTTGCTATGGTACCCTTGGCTCCTGAACTTCCTCTGTAAAATACTCATCACATGACATTGTTTACTTGCAGATCATTTCTAATGCTGTAAATTCTCTGAGAGCAGGGATCAAATCTGTCCAGTTCACTGCTATTCCTAGCCTCACATTGTGTCTGTCAGAGAAGGTGCACAATAACTATTTGGTGAATGAACAAATGAGCGAATGAATGAATGCATGAAAAACAGTCTGGTATGGAGCTATTGTGTTGGCTTCACAGCTTATTCTGGGTCTTCAAGTTCAATCTATCCAAGAAGGCATTGCATGCTGCATTTTTCTATGGGAGGTGCTTGGTTGGACTTCCCCATGAGAATTTTCCCAGCTATCCTGGGAAACCCTGGTCTCCTGAGTTTCCTTCTTGGTTGAGTCATCCCTAAATGGAGACCCTGAGGACCCCAGTAGATGGATGTAATGCCTGGAGCTACGTGGGTGTGATCCTGAGACCCAGGTTTGTCTTAATCTCTGCACCAGGCTGCTGACATTAAACAAGCTTTCTTTCCAGCAGCTGTTGACAGTTGGCTCCCACACAGCCCACCCGAGCCCTGCCCTAAGATGGCATGACCCCCTCCCAGTTGTCCTAATAAACACTATCTCCCTAGCCAGAGTTCTGAGGGCTTCACTCAGAGAAACATTTTTCACTTGCCTTAGAATGGAAATCAGAGCAAGCACAGAAAACACTTTTGGACATTTATTTAACCATCTCCAGATTAATCTGTTCAGGTTCAACCTCTTTTTTTTTTTTTTAAACATGGGCAGGCACTGGGAATGGAACCCGGGTCTCTGGCATGGCAGGCGAGAACTCCGCTGAGCCACCGTGGCCCGCCCAGGTTCAAGCTCTTTAATTTCCCTTGCTCCTCCTGTTCCTGAGCAGTGGGAAAGGGGCAAGCAGAGCTGGGTGTCCGCTGCAAGCAGGGCAGGGCTGGACGTGGGGGAGCACTGGCAAAGGTGGGTGGGCCAGAACCCGGGCACTGGTTTCTCCGGGGCTGCCAGGACGCCCATGCAGCAGTTACTTCCTGTCTGTGCGCACCCCGGTAAGCCCGGGGTCGGGCAAGGCCTGCTAAGAGCGACAGCAAGGGCTGCTTCCCTCGTAAGAACTTCTTCCTTCTTCCTCCGCCTCTGCCACCGCAGAGGAGCTGCGGGGCTGCTTCGCCCGGGGATGCGGCCGTGCTGCCCGGCCGAGCGCTGCCCAGGCGAGCCCCGGGCTCCCCGCGTAGGCGTGGGAATCACTCCCCTGCCTACCTCGCCGCCGCCAGGGCCAGTCGGGGCCGCACACAACCCACACCGCGGCGTTTCACGGCCCCCTGCAACCATGGCACTTTTCCTACACCCTCCCAACCCCCGGCCCCGTCAGTTCAGGAGAAGCAGCTAGGCGCCCTGAGAACCCTATCCGCCGCCTCCTGCGACCGCGGCTGGTGTGTGGCTGGGCGAGGGAGAAACGAGTCGCCTGCTTATCCTCGGCCTGGCTCCCCGCCCCTGCCTCACTACCGACCGGGCAAACGGTCTTTCTGCTTTTCTCCACTGCCCTGCACCACTGAGGCAGAAGGGCACAGCTGCTGAAACCACCTGCCCTGTGTCTTAGTGTGCTCCACCTGCCCAGGATCAGGCTGCTCAGGGAGAGCCCTGGGGAAGGGTTTAGCTGCTACTGCTTTCCGCCCCCCACCCCCCACCCCATGCAATATTTCCAGTGGTTTTCACTACTGCCGAATGAGGTCCCGAGTCAGGCTGATCAGTCTGCCCAGAGGCTGCGGGATGCACCAGAACTAGACTGCCTAAATTCTGTGACTCAAAGGGCTCGACCAGTCTAAGGCACTATTATTTTTATTCCCACTTGAAAGCGTTTATACTCTGTTCCAGCAAGCCTGTGTCCCTTAATTGAGGACGAAGCCTGCCGGCTGTTACACATGAACTCTGTGTTCTTAGTCGAGGCTTTGCTGAAAGCTTTACAGATGGATTTCTTTAAAACTGCAGCTTGCCTGTCACCTTAAGAAATCCGTCATATCCTTCACCAGCCTGGCACTGTTGAGTATGTTACCATTATGCAGGGAGGAGACACAAACTATAGCCCCCCCGCCCCCGTGTAGAAAATAAAAGTTTATATTGAATAATCACAGAAAACTTGACGTGATTCATTAGGAATGTATTTTGATGAATAAGGCAACAATTCATTTGGAAAAAAAATAGGTCAGGGTGCTTTTAGAGAATTAAACACACACACACACACACAGGAATTCTCTGCATGGGCAAAAATCGGCACAGTCCACCCAGACTCCAGGCTCTGCCCCCTTCTCTCCTGTTTCTTTTTCTTGCTGCTGTGACAGCTGGGGGAGGGGGCCCTCCGGCAGCTCTCTGAATCTTTCCTGACATCTCCTCTCTGCCTTCTCCCCATACAAAGCAGACTCCCTAGCACCTCAGTTTCTAATTTTAGCATCTGTTTTGCACTCTGAGTAGCAGACAAGGAAATAAAAAGCAGAATTTAGGAGAGAATTCAGGCTGTTTGCTTCCTTATAAATTGGCAGGACCCCTATTTGATTGCTTTAGGCTAATAGTGATCAGAATAGCCGGCAACCACTGACCCACAGGCCCTCACCTGCATTAGCGAACAGTCTCCTTCCTGGGAAGGAACCTTCCTGTCCTTTTTCCCTCTGCATTGTTGGCTGATTGAACAGCCTCAAAAATCATTAAACTCACTCCTGGCTTTGTAGAAAGTCCAGCTTGATACACGTAATTGATATTTTGACTGTGTGTGTGAGAGAGGGTGATGGGTTGTTTCCCAGTAGAATCGTGAACTAGAGTCAATAACCTTTCAAGTCTAGAAGCTGGGTAGATCTTCTTTGCTAACAAGGCAGAGGACAATATTCCATGCTCTACATTATGCGGAGTTTCACCTTGGGTGTTTTTAAAGGTGGTGCAAAACTATGGGGACAGACTAGGTCAGTGCCACTCAAAGTGCATTAGCATCAGCATCACCTGGGGGCTTGTTAGGACTGGAGACTCTTAGGTCCCATACCTCATGCCTACTGAACCCCTGTCTCTGGGGGTGGGGCTCAAGAATCTGCGCTTTCCCAGTTTCCAGGTGCCCCTCGGACATTTGAAGTTTGCACATCGCTAGACTAGATAATCCTTCACAGTCTTTCCTGTCCAAGAGTTGGTTAGTTCCTACAACTGTTCCTGTGTCTTCTCAAACAGGGTTGCTGCAAATTTCATTAGTGAATCAAATCAAAGGTAAAAAACGGACTTTTATTATTGGGAAATATAGCACACAGAGAAAAGTACAGAAATGAATAATATAAAGGTATAAAGAAATACATAAAGACAACTTTGTATCACTTCCAGCCAGGTCAAGAATTAGAATGTTGCCAACACCCCAGAAAAGCCCTTCCTAATGGAATTCTAACCCCCTCCCTCGCCCCCAGAGTAACCACTATTCTGACTTCTATGGTAATCATTTCCTTTCTCTCCTTTATATTTTTTGCCATCAAAGAATGCAGTGCTAAATAGCAAGGGATGGTTTTGCCTGATTTTCAACTTTGTCTAAATGGAATCACAAAGTATATACTCCTATACTCCTTTCTGTCTGATTTCTTTTGCTCAGCATTTTGTGTGATTTATTGTTTTCAACATAGCCATTCTTGCCCTTTATAGAGCTGCCAGGCCTTCTCATTGTTCGAGTCTATAGCAAACAGTGAGGCGTAGATTTTCCTTTCAAATACAGCAGACTAAAACTATTTTGGTTAGTGAGAATTGCAGGATGCTCCTTGAGCCAACAATTGGTGCCCCAGGATGTTGCTGAATCAGGGCTGGGAATCAGACACCGGTTCCGCTGGTCTGTCCCCGAAGGCTCTGGCTCCCCAGGGGTGAAGAGTGTGGCCTTTTGGAGTCTGGAACTGACTCTGCCACTTTTCAACTATGTGATCTTGAGCGTCCTCATCTTAAAAATGGAGATGTCAGAACATATACCTCATGGGGTTATGCCATTGATTAATTAAGAAATGCTTGAAGACTGCTTAGTGTAGCATCTGGCTAATAATAATTCCAGCTATCAATTAGTGAATGCTTCCTTTGAGCCGAGTACTGCAAACCTATACAATTGGCTGTATTGCTATCCTCATTTCCAAATGAGAAAACAGGGATAGTTACCCAGGATGCCATAGCTACTGATGGAGCTGAGAGGCAGTTTATCACCTGTCTTTGCTCTTAATTACCCTGTTTTGTCACTCAATAACTGTTGGCATTGTTATTATCATTTTATGTCTAGGCTTTGGTATTCTTGGTGTGTTTCTCCCATTATCCATTTCAAACCTCATGTGGCTCCTAGAAGCAGTCAGGGTAGTATCAGCTGCCCATCCTCACTCAGCCTAGTGAAATAGTTTGAAATGGGGCTGGGCTTGGAACTGAAGGATGGACCCATCTCCTTGGTATATGATCCTCTTTTGGGATTGTCCCTCACAACAGAAGCTGGCGACAATAGCGGTTGCCAGGTTAGATTGCACAGCCAAGGGTCTTAGCTGTCACTTCACAGAGCGCTAGCTTAGCCCGAAGCTACTTGCCTCACTGTGCTGGGATTCTGCAGCAGAGAGCAGCCAAAATAGTTCAAGAGGATAGATGAAAGGAACAGGGGTTGTTTGGTAGTAGCATATTAGTGACCCTAACTTTGAACAAGACATGAAAGCTGACAGCTTTTCTGGCCCACATGGGGTAAGAGAAGAAGCAATTTATAATTCTGTAAAAGGAATGAACTTTAAAGAATGTTTTTCTTCTGTGGATGACAAAGATTGAATAGAGTAGTCTTACTGGAATAGAAGATCAAGGGGTTCTCGGGAGGGAGACGGGGCCTTCCTGGGCAGTAGCACCAGCTGCTCCAGACAGGGGCTGGACCTCTTTCCCTCTTCTCCCACGATTTTGTGATAAAGATATTGTGGTCATTTGTCACAGCAGACATAAAAAACAGATAAACATTGTTGAACCCATATAGCAAGAATATAATTTGGAAGATCAAAGGGACTGTGGGGAAAATTTTAATTTTCTCTCCCCAGCCCTGGATTCTGGTTCATGAATCCAGATAAATTAGTGTGGCGTGAACAATGGTAACATTGAATAATAAGTATCTCTATTTCTTTCTTTCTATTATTTTTTTTTTTAGGAAATCTTCACACGCATACAGTCCATCCATAGTATACAATCAGTGGCTCACAGTATCATCACATAGTTATGTATTCCTCGCCATGATCATTTTAGAACATTTGCATCACTCTAGAAAAAGAAATGAAAAGAAAAAGAAAAATCTCATATATCCCACACCCCATACCCCTCCCTCTCATTTTTTTTTTTTTTAACATGGGCGGGCACCAGGAATCGAACCCGGGTCCTCCGGCATGGCAGGCAAGCATTCTTGCCTGCTGAGCCACCGTGGCCCACCCACCCTCCCTCTCATTTACCACTAGTATTTCAATCTACCCAATTTTTTACCCTTTATCCCCCCCATTATGTATTTATTTTTTTATCCTTATCTTTTTACTCATCTATCCATACCCTGGAATAAAGGAGCATCAGACATAAGGTTTTCACAATCACATGATCACATTGTAAAAATCTATATAGTTATCAATCATCTTCAAGAATCAAGGCTACTGGAACACAGTTCAACAGTTTCAAATATTTCTCTCTAGCCACTCCAATACACCATAAACTAAAAAGGGATATCTATATAATGCATAAGAATAACCTCCAGGATAAGGTCTCAACTCTGAAATCTTTCAGTCACTGAAACTATTTTGTCTCATTTCTTTCTTCCCCCTTTTGGTCAAGAAGGTTTTCTCACTCCCATGATGCTGGGTCCCAACTCATCCCTAGATCCTGCCCCACATTGCCAGGGAGAGTTATACCCCTGGGAGTCATGTCCCATGTAGGGGAGAGGCCACTAAGTTCACCTGCCGAGTTGGCTTAGAGAGGGAGGCCACATCTGAGCAACAAAAGAGGTTCTCTGAGGGTGACTTTGAGGCATAATTCTTAGTAGGCTTAGCTTCTCCTTTGCAGGAATAAGCTTCATAGGGCAAACCCCAAGATGCAGGGCTCAGCCTATTGATTTGGTTGTTCCCACTGCTTGCGAGAATTTTAGGAGTTCCCCAGAGGGGCAAGTTTAATGTTTCCTCCTTTCTCTCTAGTCCCCCAAGGGGACTTCAAAAATACTTTTTTATTCTCTGACAAAATTACTCTGGGATACCAGGGCATCACACAAACCTATACAAACCAACAAGACCTCACTTCCTGTTCAAGATTTCATGTAATTATTGTGTTCAAATAAACTGACAATGAAAGTTAAATTAGATAAATATACTACCCAACATATAAATTTTGCACCAAATAAACATCTCTCCCTTTGGTCTCACACAGAAGTTGAAGTTGTAAAATATGGATGATATCATCCTTTACCCTGTATTCTGATTTACCTTAATCCTATCCAGATCAGCTTCATCCATATCTAGTATCTCTATTTCTTAAGCCTTCTTGAATGTTCCCTGACAGCTAATTAACCTCTGGCATCCTCTGGGATTAAAGGGAGAAGGTGAATGGGGGTTGCTGCCCTTTGTGCTGTCACCCCCACCCTCACCCTAAGCCTGAGAAGGTGCTGGAGAGAAATGTGGTAGGACCGCTTTTCAAAGGCAAACACAAGGCAGTCTAAATGGACATGGTAACTTTCTGTGGGTCTCTGGAGTTGGCTTAGTCATGAGAAATCAATATACCCTGAACTTCCAGCTCCAGCCTATGCATAGAGAAGATAATTTCTCCCTTTGCTGATCCATGTCTCAAACTGCAAAGTGGAGTTGTGGATTAATTCTCAGACAGTCAAACCATTATAACAATGTGCAAAGGATACACCAAAGTCCCAGGATGAAAAGGGACATCACAAAATGTTCTAAGTGTACCTGTCTTATTATAGAATCATGAAAACACAGACAATTCCAAAGTACTGAGTGGAAAAAAGAAATCCAACTGTTTCTTTCTAAAAACTGGATATTCCAGCAACTGCTAAAGAAGCTTCAAAGGAGATCAGACTTCAATTAGAGAAATGAATGAAAAGGACCTGATTGGGCCTAACGTAAATCAGAATACAGGGTAAAGGGTGATTTTGTCTGTATTTTAAAACTTCAACTTCTGTGGGAGACCAAAAGGAGAGACATTTATTTGATCCAAAATTTAAATTTTCTGTAGCACACTATCTAACTTAACCTGTCTGGTCAGTTTTTTTAAACAACATAATTACATGGATCCTAGAATAGGGAATGAGACCTTGTTATTCTGTATAGGTTAATGTAATACCTAGATATATTCCAGAGTATTTGGGGCAGAAATAAAAAATACTTGCAAAGTCCCTTGGGGAAAAAGCTGGAACGATTAAACTTCCCTACCTGAGAAATTCCTGTATTCTTTCAGGCATTAGGGACTCCCAATTTAGTAAGCCAAGCCCTTGATCTTGAGGCTTGCCATAATGAAACTTATTTCTGCAATGGCAACACTAGGCCAGCATGTAATCATGCCTAAGAGTAACCCCATAGAGCCTCTTTTGGTGCCCACATGTGGCCTCTTTCTTTAATCCCATTCTGCAAATAAACTTACTACCCTCCTCTCTACATGGTTCATGACTCCCAGGGGGGGTGTAAGTCTGTCTCCCTGGCAACGTGGGGCCTGACTCTCAGATATGAGCCTGGCCTTGGCATTGTGGGATTGAGAATGACAAAAATGGGGAAAAGAAATGGGGCAAAATAAAGTTACAGTGGCTAAGAGATTTCAAATAGAGTCAAGAGTTCATTCTGGAAGTTACTCAAGCTTTAGTCAGATATTTCATACTACCGCAGTATGCCAAGGGCCACCCAGCAGCAGTCCTGAAACCCTAGGGAGTGCCTTGGGTTCTGTCTAAGTCTCTCTAAAAGTTTTTCTTAGTAAGTTTATTTTTTCAGAAACTTAGGGCCTCCAGATTGGTCCTAGGCCAGATAAGTCCTGAAACCTGGAGGCACCAGCCTTTCCAAGAACAACAACCAGGTTCCTCTACTCCAGAAGGTCAACGCTCCTTTCTAGCACAAAGAAGTTAAAAGGGTCATTGCCCAGATATCCCTGAAGACTGAAAGATCAAATGAGAGGGAGGAAGTGTAACTGACAAATTAGGATTTAGCAAATGACTGTGACCACTGACTCATATAGATATTTCTTTTTAGTGTCCAATGTTTTAGAAGAGACAGAAGGAAATATGTGAAGTTGCTGAACTGTAATCTAGTAGTCTTGATCTTTGATAGTGATTGTATAATTATATTGCTAAAAAAAAAAAAGTCAGTTGCGCAAGTTTGTATGGATCTATTTCTGGATGTTTTGTTTTGTTTCACTGATACATATATGTATATATATGAATATATATATGACAATACTACACTATCTTGATTAACCTACCTCTATTGTAAGTCTTAAAATTGGGTAGACTGCAATACTAGTGGTCAATAAGAGGGAGGGGTAAGGGGTATGGGATGTATGTAGGGGTGAGGGATGTATTTTTTTTCTCTTTATTTCTTGTTCTGGAGTGATGCAAATGTTCTAAAAATGATCATGGTGATGAATATGCAACTATGTGATGATATCATGAACCACAGATTGTTTGCTTTGGATGGTCTATGAAGATACCTTAATAAAATTACATTAAAATATTTTTTATTAGTAAAAATAAGAGTAAAAAATCATACTTAAAAAATTAAAACTGTATATTCAGTACTTTCAAAAGAAAACAAGTAAAAGAAAATCAAGAGTTGGCTTTTTTCATTTACAAAAGGTAGGCTGTTTTTATTTATTGTCACAATCAACTGACTGACTCAATGAGACCCATTGCTCCTTCAATGCAATCTGAGGCCCAGCGTTGGGGCCCTTTCACCTGTTTGCAAGTTAGGTCACCATCAGCATCTCATTGATGTTGCTACTGAACATGGTCTCAAAGTCATCTGGAACCCTTTGGGTACTTGGTTAACCAGACTCATGAAGAAGCAGCCTGCAGTGCTGTCAGCTGACAGGGCATCCTCCACACACTGCAGTGCTGTGCTCAGACATCCTGGATGGAGCTCATGCCCTTCCTACTTGCTGCAAGTCTGGAAGGCCGTTTCATGGGCTCAACAGAGTAAGCAAGAAGAATGACTTTCACAACCCACCTTGGCTGCTCAGGGCCCTGGTTCAGAGGTTGATACTGAACCTTTTGTCCAGGGAGGGGTGGCCAAGAACAGGGGCAGAACAGGCTTTGCATTAGACATCAGACTGCTAGGTAGGCAGCTCCTTCCTTCTGATCCACGTTGGTGAGTCAATGCCTCCAATAGCTTTGGGCTAGGAGTCTGCTATATGATGTCACCTCTGTTTCACCTTTCCATAGCTAAGTAGGTGCTCCTGACAGTGCTCCAGTAGAGTTGGGAACAGTAATGGTGTGGTGGTAGTTGGAGCTGTTATGTACCCCAGAAAAGGTCATGTTCTTTTAATCCATCCCTGTGAGGCCAGGCCTGTTGTGGGTGGGAACTTTTGATTAGGCTGTTTCAATTGGGATGTGACCCACCCAATTCAAGGTGGCTCTTAATCCTTTAATCCTTAATCCCTTTGAGAGGATAAAAGGCAGAAACAGAGAGAGATGCCCTAGAGGTGCTAAGAGAGGACCCACAGACACTCAGAGAAAGTAAGCAAGGACACACAGAAGCTGAAAGCAATGGAACTCGGGGAGAAGCATCAGTAGACATCAGCCATGTGCTTTTCCATGTGACAGAGGAGCCCCACGTGCCATGTGCAAGAAGGTATCATCCTCTTGATGCTTTAATTGGGGCATTTTCACAGCCTTAGAACTGTGCATTTGTAAACTAATGAATCTCCATTGTAAAAGCCAGCCATTTCTGGAATATTGCATTCTGACAGTTTTAGTAAACTGAAACACGGGGAAACCAGGTTGATGAGCCACTTTACCTATGCTGGGGCCCATGGGTCCTGTGGCCCAGGGGTGAGCCATCCCCTTGCAGCAGCTGCCACCATCACCCCTACCTCCCTTGCTCACTGTAGCCAGACTGACAGACGCTTCCCAGAGAAGGGCTGAGCAGTCAGGGACTCCTAAATGAGGGGGCAGGTAGCCACAACCTTACCTGAGATGCTAATCTGTTGTCTATGAGTATCCTAGAAGCTTGAGTGCGATTCCACCTTGGCCTGAGGGCACCCAAGACTACAGACCCACAGTTCTGGGGTCCGGAGGGATTCCCTTCTATACTGGTAAGCGATGCTCCCACCAGTGAAGAAGAAAATACACCTTCTCCCACCCCAAGGAGCCTTGGACCAAACCTCTTCCCCTCCTTCTAGAAGAAAGGAGGGGCTCATTTGGTTCAGTCTTCTTATTTTTCTAACTACAGCTAGGGTTTATCTGTTTGGAAATTTATTTACATAAAGACAGTTCAAGTTGCAAGGCTGGGCGGAGAGCCAGGGGCAGCACAGAGGGTACAGGGAGCTGCAAGGTCAGCCTCCGGAAGGGCCCCTGAGGGCTGCTGCATCTGCAGCCAGGGCAGCTTGGCTCCAAGTTCATTGGAGGAGTGGTGCCTGCAGAGACGCTACTCTATAATAAGCTCAGAGGTCAATGTTGTGCTTCCTATCCTTTCCCCTGGCTGTGCTTAGAGTTAGAAGACTGCTGGTATGGATGGTACAGCTTTTATAAAGGCCAGCAGTGTTGAAGTGATTGGGAACCCAGACCTTTAACCCCATAGTTCCGGGCTCAAATCTTGCTTAAGGGCGGGCCACGGTGGCTCAGCAGGTAAGAACGCTTGCCTGCTGTGCCCGAGTACCCAGGTTCGGTTCCTGGTGCCTGCCCATGTAAAAAAAAAAAAAAAAACTTGCTTAAACCTCTGTGACTCTAGGCTCTGCAGTCCCCAGTTTCCTCCCTTGTAAAGCGAGGATTTTGAGGATTTTGTTGTCTCCCGGGGGTAGGTGGCGGGGGTGAGTGAGACAAAAATACCAGGCATAGAATGAACGTTTAGTCAACGGTGGCTTTATTAGTAATATTATTTGTCATCATCAGGGCCACCATCATCATCACATTCCAGTATAGGGAAGCTGATCAAGTGGGTCTCATATAATCCTATGCGGGGGG
>PVIY010028854.1:0-32659 GCA_004026745.1 Myrmecophaga tridactyla | reverse complement strand
AAGAGTATAGCTCCTAGAAATTTGTTTCTAAGCAGTCCCAGTCTTGGTGCTGGTGCTGTCCCTGCTTTTTTTTTTTTAATTTTTTATTTTATTTTATTTTATTTTAATACCAAAAAAACACGTAACAAACACAAACATTCCTCTTTTGATCATTCCGTTCTATATATATAATCAGTAATTCACAATATCATCACATAGTTGCAAATTCATCATCATGATCATTTCTTGGAACATTTGCATCCATTCAGAAAAAGAAATAAAACGAAAACAGAAAAAAAAAATTATACATACCATATCCCTTACCCCTCCCTTTCATTGATCACTAGCATTTCAAACTAAATTTATTTTAACATTTGTTCCCCCTATTCCTTATTTTTATTCCATATGTTCTACTCTTCTTTTGACAAGGTAGATAAAAGGAGCATCAGACATAAGGTTTTCACAATCATACAGTCACATTGTGAAAGCTATATCATTATACAATCATCTTCAAGAAACATGGCTACTGGGACACAGCTCCACATTTTCAGGCAGTTCCCTCCAGCCTCTCCATTACATCTTGACTAACAAGGTGATATCTACTTAATGCGTAAGAATAACCTCCAGGATAACCTCCCGACTCTGTTTTGTCCCTGCTTTTTTGAAAGGTGGTTGTCTCCTGTCAGCCTGGACACCAAATATTGAGCATCTTTTTGACGTTCAGTTCAGTGAGTGGATTTGATTATCACTGTTGTGGAATTCTGGCAAAGAAGGGAAATAGCAGCCCTTTTCAGTCTTCCTGTGTTTTACTTTGGATTTTTATATTTCAGATTATAGAATCTGAATCTTGACAGTTGTAGAGTTGATATTGCATGTGGTAGCAAGCAGTAATTTTATCAAAACAACTGCGTTGAAATTCATTTAGGTTTTCTGTCATTATCAGATTCTATTCCAAACAAGTATTCTGTAAATCCAAAGGGATTATACAAGTGTCCTATAGACTTTTTATAGAACAGTTTGTTTATAAAATAGTTTGCATAAGTTAGTATTGATTACCATCCAAAATATTTTTAAATGTTCTTTACATAAAAATTTATGTTGTATTTTTAAACCTTTAGGGACCTTATCTATTTTTCTAAGTCATTTACTGTACTTATAAAAAAGTATTTTGGGGTAATTGGAGCTGAAGGGATACAGATTGTGCAACAGGACTGAATATAAAAACTCAGAAATGGACAGCACAATATTACCTAACTGTAATAAAATTATGTTAAAACACTGAATGAAGCTGAATGTGAGAATGATAGAGGGAGGAGGGCTGGGGGCACAAATGAAATCAGAAAGAAAGATAGACAACAAAGATTGAGATGGTATAATCTAGGATTGTCTAGAGTGTATAATGACAGTGACTAAATGTATGAATTTTTAAAATGTTTTTGCATGAGGAGGAACAAAGGAATGTCATTACCGCAGGGTGCTGAAAATAGATGGTAATTAATATTTTAAAATTTCAACTTATGTGTGAGACTAAAGCAAAAAATGTTTATTTGGCACAAGATTTATATTTTGACTAGTGCATTTCTTAATATAACTTATGTAGATAGCTTGGTTGAATAACATAAGTACATGGAATCTTGGGTAAGACATGAGATTTTGTTGGTTTGTCCAGCTAGATGCCCCAATGAATCTCAGAGTGATTTGATCAGTGAGCGGAAAAGTATATGCAAAGTCCCCTTTGGGGAATGGTGAGAACGAGGGAAAACTCAACTTCCCCAAGTTGAATTCTTGATATTCTCACAAGCAGTGTGGGCAACCAAAGCTATAGGCTGAGCCCCCAGTCTTGGGGTTTGTTCATATGAAACTTAACCCCACAGGGGATAGGTCAAGCCTACTTAAAATTAGGCCTAAGGGTCACCCCCAAGAGAACCTCTTTTGTTGCTCAGATGTGGCCTCTCTCTCCAGCCAACACAGCAAGCAAACTCACCACCCTCCCCCTGTCTACGTGGGACATGACTCCCAGGGGTGTGGATCTTCCTGGCAATGTGGGACAGAAATCCCAGAATGAGCTGAGATTCAGCATCAAGGGATTGAGAAAAACTCTAGAATGAGCTGAGACCCAGCATCAAGGGATTGAGAAAACCTTCTCGACCAAAAGGGGGAAGAGTGAAACGAGACAAAGTGTCAATGGCTGAGAGATTCCAAACAGAGTCCAGAGGTTATCCTGGAAGTTATTCTTACGCATTAAGTAGTTATCACCTTGTTAACCAAGATATAATGGAGAGGCTGGAGGGAAATGCCTGAAAATGTAGAGTTGTGTTCCAGTAGCCATGTTTCTTGATGATGATTGTATAATGATACAGCTTTCACAATGTGACTGTGTGATCGTGAAAACCTTGTGTCTGATGCTCCTTCTATCTACCTTGTCAACAGATAAGAGGAACACATGGAATAAAAATAAATAATAGGGGGAACAAATGTTAAAATAAATTTAGTTTGAAATGCTAGTGATCGGTGAAAGGGAGGGGTAAGGGGTATGGTATGTAAAATTTTTTTTTCTGTTTTTGTTTTATTTTTCTGTTGTCTTTTTGTTTCTTTTTCTGAATTGATGCAAATGTTCTGAGAAATGATCATGATGATGAATGTGCAGCTATGTGATGATATTGTGAATTGCTGAGTGTATGTGTTCGGAATGTTTGTGTTTCTTTCTTGTAATTTTTTTAAATTAATAAAAAAATTTTTAAAAAGTATTTTGTATCTACTTTTGTAACTTCATCAGAATAAAATATATTGGAAGAAATTACTGATTAAAAAAAAGGTAAACCAAAAGACAGGGAGGTAATTGGAAATATTTGTTAACCAGTGAAGAGCTCTATATTAATTAGGATAATGCTAGCTTTTGTAACAAATAAATCCCCAAATTTCAGTGGCTTAACATAAGTTTATTTCTTACTCACTTTTTGGGCCTCCTCTACTTATTCATTCAGGGACCCAGGCAGTCAAAGACAGTGCCATTTTCAACATCTTCCTTCAAACATTGCTTTAAAGGTCATTTTTCTAGCCAGTCCAAAGTAGAAAAGAGCATGGATGAGCTTTTGAGTGAGGATGCAGGCTGTAATGTTTGAGTTAACCATTGTAATAGAAATAGTGTGTATAATTTCCAAACTGCCGAGGGTTAAAATGAAATGATTTTTTAAAAAATTCATAAGTCAAAAGGGAAAGAAATAGAAACAATATGGTAGATATAAACTCAAATATATCAGAAAGTGATTTCTGAATTTACAAATATCTAGGAGTTGTAGGATATATGGAGTAATTGATTTTGCTGGGCCACTGACTTGGAAGTTGAGTTGCCCCTTTTTACCCTCAAGGTTGCTCTTACAGCCCAACTTCACATGCACTCCCAAATCTGAGCCAGCCAAAGGTATCTCTTGGCTGGTCCTATTCCTCTTGGGCTGGGGAAAGAACCCATTCGGAGGTTTAAAGCAGAGGCCACAAATGAATGGTCTCTGGACTTGTTTGATTTGGTCTGTAAGTGTTTTAAATTGGAATTAGTGCCAATATTTATAAATGGGGAGATTTTATAAAAATACGGATGTCCAGCTTCTCTTGGAAAATTGGAACATGGCATGTGCCACAATTTCTACCACGCTTAACTGTGTATAACCTGCATAACCTTGTAGGCGTTTGAGCCTGAGACTCTAGAGCAACACTAAAAATGTTGCTAAAAAATATTGTTTGCTAAACTTGCCAGAATGCAATATACCAGTAATGGAATGGCTTTTAAAAGAACTTATTAAGTTGCAAGTTTAGAGCTCTAAGGACATGAAAATGTCCAATTAAGGCACCAAAAAGAGGTTACCTTCATTCAAGAAAGGCTAATGCCATCTGCAACACCTCTGTTAGCTGGGAAGACACCTGGCTGGCATCTGCTGGTCCCTCGCTCCTGAGCTCTGTTGCTTTCTGCTTCTGTTTCCTGTGGGGGTTCCTCATTTGGCTTCTCCAGGACTGGGTTTCATCTCTTGGCTTCTCTTGGCTCTCTCCAGGTTCTGGCTTGCTTAGCATCTCATGGGAAGACACCTGGCGATGTCTGTTGGGACCTGCATCTCCAAATATCAGGGTCTCGTTTTGACTCTGTTCTCCAAGTGTCTGCATCTGAAGTTTCTACAAAATGTTCCCCCTTTTAATGGGCTCTAATAAGCTAATCAAGACCCACCTTGAATAGGTGGAGTCACCTCTCCATCTAATCAAAAGGCCATACCCACAGTTGGGTGTGTCACTTCTCCTATGAAAGTAATCTAACGAAAAGGTCACACTCACAACTGGGTGTGTCACATCTCCATGGAAACAATCCAGCCAAAGTCTCCCTCCCTAAACAACAGATCTAGCCCCACAAGATAGGATCAGGATTAAAACATGGCTTTTCTGCGGTACATAATAGTTTCAAACTAGCACACTAGGGTACCCAGATGACTATTTTTTCCTCAGCCTTTCTCTTCTCACATGGATGGGCACTATATATTGGATGAATATTAATAAGAACTCCATTTATTGAGAAGACATTGAAAGCACTATATACACATCTCATGTAATTGTAATAGCAATCCTATGAGAAGGTAGCTTCAGGTGTTATACTTACTTCACAGATGAGGAAACTGAGGCTTAGAGAAGTTAAAGGACAATCTCATGATCACATACCTAGTAAGTGTTGGGACTGAGACTTAGTTCCAGGGATCTCTGGTGAATTTAGAATAAATTTCTAACTCCTGCCAGTTGTCTACAAGATGTTGCATGATCTGGCTCTAGCCTTTTTCTCCAACCTCACCTCATCCAGTTCTACTGGGGTCTTCCCTGGTTCTTCCAAGGCTACCTCCTTGTCGTCTCTATGTCTCTTCTTAAATGCCAAGTCCCTGAGAAATCTGTGAACATCCCTCCTAAACTCAGCTTCTCCTTTCCTGCTTCTTCCCCTTGGTGTGCTGGAGCAGGCTCATATTAGCTCACACTGGCTCATGACAGCCATTTGTTAAATTGTAAGGAATTTTACAAAACCACCGAAGTTACCTTGGAAGCTTGAAATCCGCCATGGTGGGAGTATTTACACTGTGAAAATTGGCAAACACTACAAAGCAGTACTACCCTCTACTCTTCTCATAACTTGCTAAATATTTACCTGCACACCACTGCTTTATTATGTATCATCTATGACAGCACCCTCTTTCCACTGATCACATTGTGAGATTATGTGCTTAGTTTCAGGTCAAATGATAATACTTACCTTATAGAGTGTTCTAGTTTGCTAGCTGCCAGAATGCAACCCACCAGAGAGGGACTGGCTTTTAATAAAAGGGGATTTATTTTGTTAGTTCTTCAGAGGAAAGGCAGCTAACTTTCAACTGAGGTTCTTTCTTATGCGGGAAGGCACAGGGTGATTTCTGCTGGCCGTCTCTCCAGGCATTGGGTTCCAACATCTTTCCCCGGGGTGATTCCTTTCTGCATCTCCAAAAGCCTGGGCTGAGCTGTGAGTGCTGAGATGAGGTATGCTGAGCTGCTTGGGCTGTGCTATGTTGAGTCTCTCATTTAAGCACCAGCCAATTAAATCAATCATCATTCATGGCAGCAGGCATGCCTCCTAGCTGACTGCAGATGCAATCAGCAACAGATGAGGTTCACATGCCATTGGCTCATGTCCACAGCAACAGAACTAGGTGTTCTGACCTTTACCTGGCCAAGTTGACAACTGAATCTAACTATCACATAGGGTTTTTGTGATGATTAAATGGTGTATAACTATAAAATGCTTAGAATAAATATCTGGTACATAGTCAGCACTATAAATAATAGTTATTATACTATAAACTCATAAATGTAGGATCCGTGTTTATCTTGTTCATCATCCAATGGTGTGCTGGAGGCAGCTCGTACTGGCTCATGATAGACAGTTATGTGCATCTCTTTCTAGTTCCACATTTGGATAAAATACGCCCACATTGGGTGTATTTACACCATGGTAATTGGCAAATGTTTAAATCAGGGCATTTTTCTTTTTCTTTTTGGAGGGTTGGTTTACCAGCATACCATTACATAGACCAGTGGCTGGCGTTTAATTGGTACCCAGTAAAATATTTTTAAATTGATAAATACGTGACACCAAATCCATGTGTTGAACTATTTCTTAGGTCTCTTTAGCCATGCCTTGAACTGAGATGGGCTCACTGCAGAATTCCTTGCCATAGGAGACCCTTGCTGTGGGCATTACTGAGGTATTATCTGCATATTACCTGGCTGCTCCCCAAAGGCAAGCCTTGAAATCCTTCCCCTCCTGTTCTGGTTTCTTTGAAACATTTGACAAAGGGGAAGAAGGACGAGACACAAGAAGGCCATCAGACGTGACTCATCCTGATGGCCAGGGCTGTTCCAAGTTCTCTGGGATCAGGATCCAGTGTTTTTGTGTGGAGCCTATTGTGGGATTGCTACTGGGTTTTGCAGCCTCGAGATCTCTGTGAGAGCATCAGGGTGAGTGAGGGAAGGGCACCAGACCTACTGTGTGTAGTAGGCTAAGGAGAAAATGATTTGTGGACGCCAGATGTTTGAGACCATCTTGGGAGGAGCCCTGAGGTGTGTGAGCATCCTTGAAAAGGTCCGGAGCAGAACTGGCACATGGGAAGGGACAGCCGGAAAGAAGCAGACTCATATTGAAGTGGGTGCTATTATAAAGGTCGTTGAGGCGAGAGTTCAGGTGTGGGAGCCTCTGTGGTAGAAGCAGGTATGAGGTAATGTGTCAATCTAGTTGTTTTTTCCCTCCTTTCAGCTTCCTTCTATAAAATGATAGTAAAACTTTGTCCTTCCTAGTGAGTACGAATTAGAGAGAGTTGGGGATGAAGAAGGGACTATATGACATATTTGTCATTATAATTATTAGCAATACTATAGGACAGTAGCTTCACCATAAAAATGTCATCATTGCTTACACTTTGTAACAGCAGCACATGCCTTTACTTTATTTGATCTTCCTACTTGATCCTTTGATGTAGATACAGCAGGAAAATTATACTTTACTTTTGAATTTATTTTTTAATAGGTAATGCCATCTTGTAGTTTAAAAATCTTTAGTATAAAATATATATAATGAAAAATTGACTCGCCACAATACCTTCTATCCATTCACTTCTTTCTCCCCAATAGGTATTATTGTTTTTATTTCTTGTTCATCTTTCCAGACATTTTAATGCATAAGCAAGTAAATATAAATATGTTCCCCCCCTTTTTTATTCAAATGGTCACATCATGTTTCTGCCCCTAAATTTTTCTCTTAAAACAAATCTTAGAGGTACTCCCACATTAGTAAACAAAGAGCTTCCTCTTTCTCTATGACAATGCACAAGTTTCATTGTCTGGATGCAGTATAATTTTTAGTCAGTACCCTACAGGTGGGCATTTAGGTTGCTATTAAAATTATACTGCAAAAACAAACAAAAACATTTTTTTAAAATCATGCTTGCTCCTTTTATCTACCTTGTCAACAGATGAGTAGAACATATGGAATAAAAATAAATAATAGGGGGAACAAATGTTAAAATAAATTTAGTTTGAAATGCTAGTGATCAATGAAAGGGAGGGGTAAGGGGTTTGGTATGTATAATTTTTTTTTCTGTTTTTGTTTTATTTCTTTTTCTGAATAGATGCAAATGTTCCAAGAAATGATCATGATGATGAATATGCAACTATGTGATTATATTGTGAATTACTGATTGTATATGTAGAACAAAATGATCAAAAGAGGAATGTCTGCGTTTGTTACGTGTTTTTTGATATTTAAAAAATTAAAAAATTAGAAATTAAAAAAATCATGTTCTAGTGAATTTCCTGGTAATCTTCCGCCTGTGCCAGTGTATCTGCATTGTCCCTCTTTCAAAGACAGGGTAGCTGAGGCTCAAGGTGATAAAATGACATGCCCATGGTCACAAATGGTCAACAGAGCAAGGTCTACAATCTAACCGCAGATGAGAGGCTCTCTCCACTCCCATCTGGAGGCTGGATTTCAGTTCAACAGGCCTTATCTAGTTGCTAGGACCAAAGAGATTGATAGAGCCCTGCCCCTGCCCTGGGGCAGTTTCCCACAAGATACAGTAAATGCTAGGATAAAGTATGCAAGAGGATACTTTTGTAGCAAGAGGAAGGGTGGCTGACTTTGCCTAAGGGCTAGGATAAACTTCGGAGCAAAATCCTAAAGGATGGGGAGAATAAGCCCAAGAAGAGGACAGGGCAGGGCGTTAGGGCAGAGTGAGGAGCAGTTCCACAGAGCACAGAGGCACAAGCAATTGGGCACCAACATGGTGGTGAGTGAGCGGTGGGAAGTGGCTGCAGAAGCATCTCCAGGCGTGTCTGTGTGTGATTGTGGGTGCAGGAGTGAACTGGACCCCATGCTATATGGAACTCTGACTTGGTCCATTAGATCTCAATCCAAAGTCTGTGGAATTTCTGGGGGAAAGTTTAACTTTCTCGTCTTACTTTTGAACAATAATATAAAAGATAAATGAGCACAATCATATTTTGTATCATCCGAGTGGCCCTTAACAAAACTATATTGCCAAATGATTTCAGAGTCAGTATTAGCCTTTGTGTTGGCGATGAGTTGGCACCAAGTAGAGCTGCTTTGTCTCAGCTAATGAGAAGAGAATAGAGGAGGACTTAATATGTAAATGATGCGTTTGTGCCTAGAGGAGGCCAAATGTCCTCTCAGCAAGCTGCATGAACAAAGAGTTAGCAGGAGTTCTAATAGAGAAAAGTGATGAGAGAAATGAGTCATCACACGGCATGCCAAACTCAAAGACCCTGCACTGAAGCAATCAGTCCCATGATCACATTTTGAGCAGCAGTTTCAGCGAGCATCATCTGTTGCAATAAATCAATAAATTAAATTAATAATAATTAATGTTATTCTTTTTAAATGTTTCGGTTTTGTAGTTTTGATTCTATTTCATTGGTAACTTACTACTGTTTTTATAGTTTTATGTGCCATAAATATATATCTATACTTAGTGTTATGCTTATACCTATTTAAATGATATTATAGTACAAATAAATTACCAACAGTGGGGGTAGAGGAGAATTCTTTTCCTCTCAGAGGGACCCACTGAAGAGTTTTCTGTTACATGATCAGATTGACATTTTAAAAAGAGCATCCTGGCAATATGGAATATGGATTGGAAAGGGACAGGATTAGACTTTCTAAGAGACTGATGAGTATCTAAACTAGGCCGGTGTAGGGTTCTTCAGATTTGAAAGATGAAACGATAGGATTTGATGATTGATTGGAGGCGAGAGAGAAGAAAATGTGGGCTGACACCCTGGTTTCTACCTGGGTGTAATTGGCTCAGCTGTGGTATCATTAAAGTAAGAAACAGACAGAATAGGAGAGTGGGAGGCAGTACTAGCTGCTGAGACGAAGAGTTCCATTTTGGACGTGATGAGTCTGAGATGCCATTCAGGGTGGAGACGCTCAGTGAGCAGCTGGGCACATGAGCCTGGATGCAGAGGGAGAGGGCAGGGCTGGCAGTGGAGATCCGCGAGCAATCAGCATTGTCGTGCTTACTGCAGGGAGAAAACCCGAAACCAGAACCAACGAGGGAGCAGAATGAGCAGGGCTGCGGGCCAGTGCTCTGGAGACTGGAAGTGGGTGGGGGTGCAGAAGGGAGCCCAGAAAGGAGAATGAAAAGGGACCATCTTAGAAATAGCAGAACTGGGCAGCGATGGGTCTTGGCAGCTCATGGAAAAATGCCCCACGCAGGGGAGAGGTTTGATACGGGAGAGACCAAAATGAAGACTGGGTTAGTTTGCAAGCAGCTGGAATGTGATATACCAGAACTGGAATGGCTTTTAAAAAGGAGAATTTAAGAAATCACAAGTTTACAATTCTAAGGCAATGAAAACACCCAAATTAAGGCACCAAGACTTTACCTTAATTCAAAAAAGTCCCATGGGTTAGAAACACCTTTGTCAACTGGGTAGTCACATGGCTGGCACCTGCCTCTCCAGGTTCTGGCTTGTTTAACATCTCAAGGAGACATCTGCTGGGCTTCAAGCATCTCCAAACATCCGTGTCTCTGTTTTCCACGTGTCTGCATCTGTGTCAGCTCTGCTGTGAAAATTCTGTTGGCTCCAAGGCGTCTGTCGTTCTCTGGGCTCTGTCGTTTCTATTGTTTCTCCAAAATGTTTCTACTTTTAAAGGATTCCAGTAAACTAATCAAGACCCACACTGAATGGGTGGAGTCACATCCCCATGTAATCAAAAGGTCACACCCACAATTGGGCTTGCCACATCTCTGTGGAGATGATCTAATCAAGTTTCCAGCCTACAGTACTGAACAGGGATGAAAAGAAATTGTTGCCACCACAAGATTGGATCAGGATTAAAACATGGCTTTTCTCGGGTACATAACAGATTTCAACCAGCACCGGGTCACTGGATTTAGTACTGCGGAAGTTATGGGAAAGGCACGGCGTACATGCACCATGCTCCTACCTTTGCCCCACACAGCCGTGGAATCCTCAACTTCTATGCTTCAGGAAGCCCCTGACAATTAACTGGAGTTTCCACAAGAGTTGAAACCTGCCTGACTTTCCTTGTTTGGCACTGGTGGGAGGGGTGTCCATCACGGGGGAGTGGAAGAACCCATGCCTGGGACTGGAAGAAAAGACCGGTTCAGGGGAGAGGAGCCCAAGTAGAAAGTGGAAAAGAAGGAAGTGGGATATGGGCAAGGGAGAAAGTTTAGCATGGAAGCTGAGAGCTGAACCACAACAAGCAAAAGACGTGTGAAAACCCAGATGAGGTCAGAAAGGGTGGCTTTATGGAGGCGCCAAGCCTCGCGGTTGTGGGACTTCCTTCATTAGCCACAGCAGCTTGGAAAAGGGAGTGTGAACTATGGGCTCCATACGCAGCTAGGTTTTGCTGTTTTTAGTGCCTGGGACAACTTCCTTCCCAGTGGCCTCTGAACCCTCAACTAAAAAAAAATAATAAATAGGTTGGATGGGATGATAGCTCTGGCTCTATTTTAAATTGCTGGCAATGGTCTGTGGTGCTGTCTGGGTCTCACTCATTAGGAAAGACCAAATCTCACCCACTGCCTGACTTCCTCCTGCTGAACCCCTCCAGGCAATTACCGCTGGGCTCACTGTTTGTCCCCGGTGGTTACCAGTAATGGTCTGAGCCTTTGAAAGGTCAAGGACAGAACCACAAAAGAATGACAAATAGTGATTAATTAGCTATAGTATTAACATTTCAAATGGAAATTACAGCTCTCAAAGTGACCAGAAGAGAGGCTTATAAAGTGGTTTATGGGGCAGGCCATGGTAGCTCAGTGGCAGAGTTCTCGCCTGCTATGCTGGAGACCTGGATTCGATTCCCGGTATCTGCCCGTGTTAAAAAAATAATAATAAGTAAATAAAGTGGTTTATGTTTTTAACACTGAATAAGGTAAGTGATGCTGGGAAACTTTCCTTCCCCCTTTTCCCCCAAATCCTTCTGAAGCACGCTCCCCTTTTTGGCTTCCTCTGTTTTTTTTTTTTTTTTTTTAAACATATCCTTATTCCCTCCCTCCCCCTTTATCTGGCTATAACATGAATTTGAAATATCTTTTAAGTATTGCATGTATTAATGTAATAGTGTTGTATTAGTGAAATAACCCTTGCTCCTAATTTTAAAATGAGAATGAGTTGCAAATAGCAAACAAGTGTAAAAACGTTACACTATAGAAATACAAAAGAGGATGGTAATGATGTAATATTTTATTTTACTAAATTAAATTAGTAATTAGTAAATATTTTTACTAATAAAAAGCAGCGAAGGGCTTCAGCTGCTGAAGCTCCTGGAAAACCTGTCTTTTACAGTGGCATCTGTGATGATTAGGTTCAGGTGTCAGTGTGGACAGGTGATGAAGCCCGTTCTGTTGCTGTGGACTTAAACATCAGCATGTGAAATTCATCTATGGCTGATTACATCTGCAGTCAGCTAAGGGGAGTGCCTTCCACAATGAGTAAGGTTTCAGTTAATTAGCTGGTGGCATAAAAGGGAGAGGTCAGAAGCGAGCTCAGCATCTCAGCAGATCGCATCTCAGCACTTGCAGCTCAGCCCAGACGTTTGGAGATGCAGAAAGAGCCCCGAAGAAAGCCGTTGGAACCCAGAAGCCAGGAGAGACAGCCAACAGATGTTGCCCTGTGCCTTCCCATTGACAGAAAACCTCAGATGACAGCTAGCTGCCTTTCCTCTGAAGAATTATACATTTGCAACTAAATAAATCCCCTTATTAAAAGCCAGCTCATCCCTGGTGGGTTGCATTCTGGCAGCTTTAGCAGATTAAAACAGCATCCTAGCCTGGCTTTGAGCATAGACTCAAGAGCCACACTGCCTCTGCCCAGCCCCTGGCTCTGCCACTTGTCATGAACGTGAGCTTGAGCAGGTTATCTTGCATCTTCGTGCCTTGGTTTCCCCCTCTGTAAAACGGCATGAGAGCCGTGTCTACCTCATAAAGCCCACGTGGGTATCGAGTGTGCCAGTATACATGAAGGATCCGGGGCAGGGCTGGCTCAGAGGCAGTGGGGTATGGACAGGGCTTCTCTCTTATAATCCTTTCGGAGGACAATTGGACAATAAATATCTAAGCCATTAAAATGTCAACATTTTTGACCCACCAATTTCACCACACCTAAAAATTTATCTCAAGGAACTAAGTCAAGGAAAGAGAAGGAAAAAAAATCCATAAGCGTGGCCAAAGGTTTCGAAACCATTTTATTTACAAGGCAAATCACAAGAGCGAGCCTAAATGAGCAACATGACGGGATGTTCTGCCATGGTTAAGGTGATCTCGTTAACTATCAACACGTGATGGAGGGTTTATGCAGCACTATTAGGGGAAAAAAGCAGAGCCTGGAATTGCAGCTGGGCTGCTAACCTCACCAGCAGTAGCGCGCAATACCCTGCTATCTGCATTTAGGGATCAGAGGGGACTCCCTAACGCTTACTTTTAGGTGTATTAAAATAGGCCGATTTCTAAATAAATTTTATGTTTACATAAAAAGGTTATTTTGCCCCTCCGTGCCTCAGCTTCTCCATCTCTAAAATGGGATGATAGTCGTGTCTACCTCATAAAGCTACTGTGGGTATTGAATGTGCCAGTTGGTGAGGAGGACGTAGATTTCTTAGGCGTTGAGCATGTCTCACGGAACCTTGCCTCCATGGTACTCAGTTCCCTGCTGGGATTGCTGGGCCCCCACTTCTCCGGGCAGGTCTCTTCCCTGCAGCCCTCCACCCCCAGCCTCCTGGCAGCCTCTCCTGCCCTCCCACATCTCACATGAACTTTCGCTGACTTTTTATGCAAAGTACTGCTTCAGTCGCATCTCCTAGGACATTTCCCAGACGAAAGCATCTTAAGGGCAGGCAATTTGGCATTCTCAGCACCTGGCAACACAGTTTCTGGCACATAGTAAGCATTTATAAAATGTTTGTTGAGTGAGGTACATAAATATATATCATGTATGATCCTTCCTTTTTTTTTTTTTTCCTCTTCTCTGGGTCAGGGATTCCAAGGCAGTGCTGGGAGCCTGGCAAGGGCAGTGGTACACTTAAGCCATGTTTCTCCCAAGACTTCCATATTCTTAAATCCAGGGAGCACATTTTACTTTTCTGTGTGGAATATTGTTAACAACCCTTTGTTCCATTCGGGGAAGAAAAACAGGGAGGGAGCAGATGAATCCTGCTGTGACCACAAACATCGCAGGGAAACAAATGTTTTGTTTTTATTTTCTAACCCCAAGCCTCTTCCATATGCTAATCACATGTTCGGTGAAAAAAAACACACCTTCCATTTAACAAAGGTGGGCTGCCCTGTCACTGACAATACCAGCTATAGCAGGGGACAACTCTCCTGCCCATCGGACCAGCAGAGGTCAGCACCGGACAGTATATAACCAAGTGCTGAACCGTGACCGAAAAGATAAATGCTTACTATTAGATTACATTAAAAATCACACAGGGGGAACAGCTTTTTAAATTTCTCTCTCAACACATAAAATATTGCTCAGGAATTTTAAGGGTCTCTTAAAACTCTCAAGTCAAGTGATTATGGTGAGATGAAAAGAACATTAACTGATAACTAGGATATTTATATTCTAAGTTTTGCTCTTTTTTTATTCATGCAATCTTGAGCAAGTCTCTTTCTCTGGGTCTTGTAAAATGAGGGAGTTGAACTCGATGATCTCAAAGGTCCCTGCTGGCTCCTACAACGTGGGGGTCTGACTCCCTAAAGTTCTACTTGAATCTCACGAGTGCTTCTGTCCTGCCTTTGGTCGGACAGAACCGGGAACTGAGAAGCAGGGGTGGTAGGTGAGGTAAGGTCTCTGCCTCTCTGCCGCTGTCCTGGTTTCCCAGCTCCTAGAAGGCTGAGTGTCCGCTCCACGTTATTCCCTGGTGAGGCTTACGGTTGCAGATGGCCAGCGGGTGTGATTTCTAAGGCCGATGGCTGTACCCCATCCTACCAAAGGAATTCACATCCTGCAGAGTTTGTTGTTACGTTACCTGTTGATTCCTTGGGGGAAGAGCCTATGATTTGCCAAGGCAGGTTGAAAAGGGAGGGTGCTCATAAAGTGTTTCCCTCTCTTCCTCCTCTCAGATGGCTCCAAGGTTGCCCATCAGTCCCCCCGCACCCCACCGCCCCGCTTCGCCTCGAGCAGCCCTCCTTGGTTTCCACTCTCTCAGCCTAGTGCAGGGCTCTGAGCTCTTCTGATTGCTGGTATCCATTCAGGCCACCAGAGGGCAGCCTTGCAATGCGTAAACCCCCAGTGGTCACTGGTGTTTGGGGGGAGTCCGAGTCCCATCTTCGCCGGCTCATCTGGACCTGCTGAAGCCAGACTACACCTGTCATCCTCTACCTAAGTGGTTCTCAACCTGGGGCGAGTTTTCCTACTATTCTCCCCCCACCCCGGGGACATCTGGCAGTATCTGGAGACATTTTTGTTGTTCACAGCTGGGGGTGGGCAGAGGCCAGGGACGCTGCTAAACCATCCCTAGAGTGCATATGACAACAAAGTCTTAACCAGCCAAAATGACAATAGTGTTGAGGCTGAGAAACTCCACTCAGCTCCACTCCATTGCGTAAAATCTGGAGTGCACCACCTGAAATTTGCATCCTCTGGGGCTGAGCTTTTGGTGTCCTGGGTTCACCTACCCCAAAGAGAAATGTTAGTGACTTCAAGGCAGTTTTCACTGTCTGAAATGTGGGCACACGGCAATCATGCATCACTGAAGAGGGCGGGCGTCAGGCAGAGCACACATGAGAGTCCCCATTATGGAGAAAACCTCCTGTCCCCGGGCTGGCCTCTCTCAACGGGCCCCACGACAGTGCAATCCAGTTCCTGGTGCTGGAGCAGACAACACTAGCTCTTTGTCTCCCCAAACTGGGCAGGGCGACAGGGAAACCCCAGGCAGGGGGCTCCTTTCTCCTACAGGGCTGGGGATGGGCCTATGATCAGGGGAGCAAATGAAAAGCAGCTCGCACTGCAGCCCTGAGATTTCCTGGGAGAATGACTCTGGGGTTCCCTGTTCTGGGGGCATCTAGGGTGGGGAAGGAGGGTTACTGAGATGAAGGACACACCCAGAGCCTTCCTCCTGGCCTGTACCCAGCGTGGAGACCCAGGGGCTGGGTTCCTTGCCAAGCTCAACCTCTTTGTGGGGTAAGGGCCTGCCCTGCCCCAGTCTAGGACTCTCCTTCCCCATTCCAACCATTGGAACAAGGAGTCTGCCTTGGAAGCTGCAGAGAGCAAAATAAGGAAGGGGTGCACACCCCCCCTCCCACTCCTTGGAATTCAGGGACAGGGACAAAGGATAGGCAAAGAGGACCTCTGTGCCTCCTAAATTCTTGCTCCTCATCCCAGAAAGGAGGTGGAGACAAGTCCTAAACTCCAGCCTAGAGACAGGAGCAACAGAGGTCAATCTTATTGGTTCCTGGAGGGTCCCTCTCTATTGGTGTTTCCAAGCAAAAGACCCTCTGGCCCACATGCCCTCCCATAACCGCCAGCTACCCAATGCTTCAAGTCCACTCCTGTTGACATTCTTAGGATGTGGGGAGCAGAGGAAGAGGGCCCCCCGCCCATCCGATGTCCTCTTTCTTCACGCTCAACCTTTTAGAATTCTGCTCAGAGGTCTTCTGCAAAGCCCGATCTGTTCTTAAGTTCTTTCCCTGAGGCTGGTTTCCCACATGGCCCTGTGGCCTCTTCCTTCAGCCTTTCTCTCCAGGAGACGATGGCAGCAGAAAAGAGGAGGCTGACGACGGGCTTGATTCCCAGTTCTACTCCAAGCCCCAAGCCCTCTCCTGGCCGCCCTCGTCCCCTTTCTGCCAGGGAATCTCGGGGGGTGGGTGAGCTCCAGGCCAGAGCTGGGGCAGGCGGGGCTGGTGGGGGCCAGGGAATTGGTCAGCTGGGAGGGCCTCTGGCCCAGGGCATTTTATTCATGGCCTTACAGAGTGGAGGAGGCCAGGCCCTCCCTGCCCGGCCAGCCGGGAGAAATGGAGATGGGAGGAAGTGTCTGCAGGAAACGGAGCATCCCGGGTCACCAAAGTCAGTGGGGGGAGAAAGGCATAATGAGGGCAGGGAGCCCTTAGCCCAGGCTAGAGAGACGGGCCTCGGAGACAGACTTGTCCTGGGACTAAGGAAGCCAGATCCCTGGACCCTCCCCAGCTGAGACCTTTGGTTTTCCCCCTTCATGGGTTTGGAGTGGGCAGATATGGGATGCCTCTGATGATGGAAACCATCCTCTCCTCACCCTCAAAAAAAAAAAAAAAAAAAAAAACTGAGAAAGGAATAGCTCCTTATTCTGATTGGTAATTTACTGAGAGGGGACGGGGCACCCTGCTTCCGTTTCCTTCATCCCCAGCTACACCCTTCTCCACCTGGGCCCCCCTCGGTCCAACTCCACCTCTTCAGATCCCCTTGAGCCGATGCCAGCCAGGGGTGGGACTGGAAGTGCAAAGCCAGAAGGAAGTGGGCAAGGAGAGATGGCGTTTGGGGGACCCCGATTCACTTCGTTACCCCCACTTTGGGAGGCTCCGAGGGCCGCGCTGCCTCCGACGTCTCCCGATTCGCGGACGCAGGCCGTCCTACCCGGGTTTGAGTCCGCTGGCCTCTCAGGGGATGCTTTCCCTGGGGTCTGGCCACCCTTTTGCCCCCAACAAGGGACTGGGCTTTACTCCCAGCCCCTCAGGCCTCAGCGACAGGAGCCGGAGCCTCTCTCCAGCCCCCGCTCCCAGCCCGGCCAGCAGAGGAAGGCCAGGAAGGTGCCAGGCCCCTGGGGTGCTCCCGCCTCCGGGGAGCAGGGGGTCGGGCTTGGAGGCGCCAGGCAGCTGCTGCTCTGCGGGGGGCGGGGGCAGCAGGGGCCCCGAGAAGCGAGCCCAGTCGCAGGGGAGAGGGGCCGGGAGGGCAGGGGCGAAGGGGGCGAAGCTTGGCAGCGGGTCCTCGGGGCTCCCGAAAGGACAGCAAGGGCCGAGCCTGAAGGGGGCGGGGGCGGAGCCAAGTCCTAGGGAAAGAGAAAGAGAGAAGGGGTCAAGGGGGGAGAGAAGGGGTCAAGGGCGGCGGCCCCTCTCTGAGATGCACCTTTCTTCTCCCACTTCCCGCCCACCCTCTGCTTCTCATCTCCCCCCCAACCCCCCACCGCCTTCCTGCCTTTGCTTTGCTTCAGGTGCCATTCGAAACGCCACTGCGTGGGGAAGCCTCCCGAGTCTCCCCAGCCTGGAGGACAGCCCCTTGCTGTCACAGGCGTCACGCCCGGGCCCTTTGCGAGATGATTTAATGTCTGAGTCCCCAGCTCTGTGGAGGCAGGAACTGCGTCTGTTTTATCATCCCCGTATTTTCAGTACGCAACCCCGCCTGGCGCATCCCGAGCGCTTAATAAAAATGTGTCGACTGGATGAATGAAGATATTCTTTGCGGTAACTCAACAAATCCATTCTTCCCTCTCGCCGTCCCTGCGGCAAAGAGCTCCCGTTGCAGCTGGGCAAAGAGCTTCCCTGAGCCTTGGGCTTGTCCTTTACCTTCTCAGGCTTCAGTTTCTTCATCCTTAAAAATCACCTCTCCTGCCTAAGGGCAAGTGACCTAAGCGGTGGGAAGGCGGCTGCAGACGCAGAGGCTGTGGCCGGGAGCCCGGGGGGGAGGGGAGCCCGGGGGGAGGGGAGCCGGGGGTGGGGGTGGGGGCGCTGCGTTCCTCTTCTCAGTCTGGCTCTGGGACCACAGCTGTCTTTTCCTCCAAGGCTCCGGCCTTCCTCCCGTTCCTCGTCAACCCGCCCTCTTCCCCTCCGCCCCTCTGCTGGGATCCTGCAACCGGGCGCCCGGCCTGCGATCCGCTGCGATGATTACACAGACCTCCGCACCATTTTCCGTATTTCGAAAAGCATAATCCCCCCCGCCACCCCTTCTCAACAGGAAAAAGTCAGAACGGGCATCGCGCAAAGACCCCTAGTGACTGGGAGAAGGATCAAAGGAGAAGGAGGAGGAATAACAGAGAAAATGGGATTTAAGGACCGAGCATGGCCGCTGAGTCACTCCTAACACTCCTTCCCGCCTCCAGTGTCTGGAGGAGCCGGGAGAAGTCGGAGAGGGTGGGATGGGAGCCGGGACAGGCTCTGGGATCTGTTCTGGAACTACTTGTTGACCTGTGCTTTGAAAACTATTGTTTTTTTTTTTCTTTCTTTCTTTCTTTGCTTTGTATATATGTTACATTTTACAATTAAAAAAAAAAAAAGTTAAAAAAAAAAAAAAAAAGCGTAGCCCTAACTCCACATTTTTTCCCCAGTCAGTCTGCAGTGTTTAACCAGAGCAAGTGCCCTGGGGTCCCAGTGGAGGAACATCAACCCCAAGTGGTCCTATGGGCAGGCCTCCAGTTCATAAAAACGGGAAAACAGATGAGTTATTCCTAAAGGCTCTCAGTTTATTTGCTAGGAACCATATTTTGGAAGTTGGACCATGAAAAGGGGGGAAAGAGCAAAAACGACCCTCTACAAGGAAAAGCGTGGAGGCCCCTGCCATAATGTGGGGTGTCTCTGGCTCATTGTCCCTTTCCATACATACTTAGCTGAGGCTGCGTGTCCTCCCTCTGTCCCAGGAGCCCCTGACATAAGGGCTGGGGTGTCCGAGGACTTGTTTCTAAGCGCCGCCCCCCCCCCCTTCTTCCACTCCTTCCCAACACCAGCCTTGCAAATTCCTAGCTCACACTCAATGGTTCAGCCCCTCTTTGCCCCAAAGTACCAAATGCGCTGAGTGGGAGTGGAGCTGAGGAACCTTCTAGAATCTCAATCTAGAAACAGGGCATGCACTGCTGCTAACCTCTGGGTGACCTGAGCCTCTTAGTGTCCCTCCAGCCCAGGTACAGACAGGGCACGTGTATGTGCCTGTGGGGGTGGGGGCAGGGAGGTGAAAAGGGAGGGAACCCTTTTTTTTTCTCATAGTTTGCAAAGAAAGAAGCTCTGTGCCCAAGGCATTCCCAGATCTAGGAGGGGGCGGGTGAGAGTGGAAGAGCAGGGAGGGCTGTCCAGGTGCTGCTGAGCTCCAGGCTGCCAGGCAGGTGGCCGGGGCGAGTCCCAGCAGGCCCTGAGACGCCACCCACCCGCCTGCCTGCGGTCTCGGTCTCGACTGCACCGCCGGGGCCCAGAGCTGGCTCCTCGCACTCTCCGGGAGGTGGGACGTCTGAGTTGCCCTGGAGGTGGGGTTTAGGCCAAGGAAATTCCCTAGGGTGGAGGGGTAGGTCTTGAGCTCTTAAAGGAGCCTTGGATTGGTCCAGAGGCTTTGAGATCTTTTTCACAGAAATTCTGATTTCGTCACTTTCCAGATGAAGACCCTAAACCAGCGGGTGTCTGCCCAACATGTCCATCCTCCTTTCACCCTCCATCATTGTGTGCCCCCACGCTGGCATACTCCCAGCGCCTCTTTTCAGCCCCAGGGCCTTTGCACACATGTTCACCCTGTCCCTCTTGTGAGGCTCTCCCTCCGCCTCTGAGCTAAGCTGGCACCTATTTACCTTTTATGCCTCAGCTCAGATGTCTCTTTGTCAGGTCAAGGAAGCCTTCTCTGCTGCCCTGGGCACCCTGAGCTCCTCTGTGGAGGTCCACACTGCTATAATGATTTATCTATCTTGCTGGATTACTAATTTGACATTTGCACCCTCCCCTTTGGCCACAAGCTCTTAAAGGCAGGAATGTCCCCAGCCCCCCCACGACGGGGCATGGCACACTAAGCGGAAATATCTGTTTGAAGAAATGAATGCGTGTGTGAATGAGTGCATGACCTTTATCTTCCCAATCTCTCCTCAGCTGAGCTCCCTTCTCCACCCCTTGACCCTTGCCTTGGTTCTGGTCTCCATTGCCTTCGAAAGCCTCCTGGCTCTGCTCCTGACGCTGCTCCTAGGCTCCTCCAACCCAACCTCTACCTGCAATTGGAGTCATCTCTATAAAATGAAAATCTGAACATGCCTATCCCTCCTGGGTCCCTCCTGCCCACGAGACAAAGACCCCCTTAGCACGGCTTCTGAGGCTCTCAGTGGACTGTTTCCCTTGCACACCCCATCTCTCAACCTTCCCATTGGTCCCCATCCTGTCACATCCTGTCATTTTCTGACCATTGCATACTACCCACGGTTCTTCAGGTTGCAATGCTTGCTCACAGCATTCTGCTTTACAATTTTGCTTCTCCTCGGAGAAGCCCTAACTCCTTCTCTGCGCTCCCGTGCCACCTTGTGCTTCTCCGAATCACAGCACCAGTCACGGACAGTCCTCCCATCTCTGCTCCTCACTAGACTCTGAGCATCTTGAGACCCATATTTCATCTCTGAACCCCCGAACCTAGTAAATAGCTGGTGCTCTATGAGTGTTCATTGAATGAATGCATGATCGGTATTATCCCTTGTGTCATGCTCCTTCTCCCAAGTACTCAGCCAGAAGGGTCCCTCCTCCTCTGGATAAGATTCCCTGGACCCTCCCCAGTCTGAACACTCACGGGGGTCACTGCTGCGGCTGCTTCCCTTCTTATCTGCAGAGGCCCCTGGTGGCCCTCGGGGGACCCGCTGCCCGGCCAGCTGCTCTACCATGGCCCGATGGGTGAACAGCATGCTGTGCAGGAGCTGGGGGATGAAGAGAAGTAGGCGTGGGGTGGGATGGCTTCTCCCTGGCACAGGGTACAGTGGGCCAGTGCTTAAAACAATGAAATGCTCTCATGCTGCTTAAACCACCACTGCCCAGGTGCTGCCATCTCAGATGTCCTGGCCCTCTCTTGGGACCCCAACCCCCTGCCCTAGGATTCCACTGCGGGGAGGGTCACCTTGTCCCCTGGGGCGCTCAGGAACGAGCATGCAGGAGGAGAGGAGTGTTGGAGGCAGAGAGGACGGCTGGGGGCCTCCTGGGAAGAGGGCAAGGGCCTGGGGGAGCCCGGGACAGGGTGGTCTGCAGGCCTACCTCGCTGTGCAGGCCCATGGGCGCCAGGGTGGGGGCCCGCAGCAGCACGTGCGGTGATGGTGGTGCCCGCAGCTCCCACAGAGGGCAGCTGACCACGATGAGCTTGCTGAAGTTGAACTTGTACGTGAATCTCTTGCCTTTGGTCTTGTGCAGTATCCTCTTATTGTAGTAATATCTGGAGAGCCCGGGGTTGAGAGTTGGTCCAGAGTTTGGAATTAGACTTGGCTCCCCACTCCCCGCCTCCCCAAGCCCGCAAGGCTCACCCTGGCTGATGCAGGGAACCTCTGGGCACCTTACCACACACGAGGCCATTTCCCCAGGCCTCAGAGGCATGAGGATGTCCAGGGCCTGAAATCACACACTTCCCGGCCGCATCGGCCCCCTCCTCTCACCTGAGGGCCCGGCTCAGCTTGTCATAATTCATCTGTGGTTTGCACTTCCTGCGGCCCCACAGGCGGGCCACCTCGTCTGGATCCTTGATGACAAACTCCCCATATTCTCCCTGCTGCCAGGCGATGACATGGCGGAACTCTTCCTTCTGCAGCAGTTCCAGGATGAAGTGCCACAGCTGGATCTGCCGCGAGCCCGGCGACGACTCTGCTTTGTAGGCCCAGTCGGGGAAGGCCAGGCCTGGGCCAAGACGACGGTGTCAGGGGCCGCCCGGCTGCCCTGAGGCCCCGTCCCCAGGCCACCCGCCTGGCAAAGGGCTCACCTGAGATCCAGTAGCTGTTGGGAAAGGCAGAGATGCCCTCGGCCAAGCAGCTGCAGTGCATGGTCCACAGGGGGGCTGAGAGGGCTGTGGCTGCGCCGTGGGGCCGAGTGGCCACTGCTTAAGGCTGAGAGGAGAGGCAGGAGAGCAGGAGGTGAAACAGGAAGGGAAGGAAAGGCTGACAGAAGACCAAGAAGAAGAGAGCGGGGAGGGGAGAGCCGAGGGAAGGAGAGGAGGCTGAGGCAGGGCTCTGAGCTTGGGGTCGAGTCACTTATAGAGATGGAGTGGAATGCAAAGGGTCCTAATATCCTGCCCCTGCTGCGGGGTTTAGACAGAAAATGAGATATCTTCTCAGGGCTTAACAGGATTGGAGTTTTTCCCAAGAGGAGACTAGAGAAAATGTAATTAATCGCCGGCTCTTTCTAAACCTTGGGTGGGAAAGAGGTGGCCTGTGCACATACCTGTACTTTTATCGGACTTAGAGCAAGTGTACACTTGTGAAGAACAGGAATTTTTGTGTGTTTTTTCACTAATGGGTCCCAGGTGCCTAGAAGAGTGCCTGGCAGACAGTAAGTGTTCAATAAACGATTGTTGAGACAATAAATGAGCAGTAATGAACTTATCTATGGTGTCCTTATTTGTTTACTATCTCTCTTCCTTGTTCGAGTGTCAGTTCCATGGGGCCAGGATCCCTGAGTGTCTTGCTAGCTGCTGGCTCCCCAGATCCTGTCCTAGCACAGGGCCTGTGTTCACAGGTGTTTAGAAAATATCTGTTTATTGACCTGTGTTTATTGAATTAATGAACCATGGGTCAGAAAGATGGAATCTTGCTGGTTCCCAGCTGGGAAGCTGGGTTTGCAGAACGAGCCCTCGTGAGATAGCGTTGCTTAATGCAGGCAAAGGCGGAGGGGAAACACCTACGCCCACAAACCTTCTGGATGGCGGTGAAGCTAGGACAAAAGGCTGGCTTCCAGTCTCACTAATGGAAGATGAAACCATATGCAAGAGACCAGAGAAATACAGGATGCGAGGGTTGGGGGTGGGCCCGGGCACTGAGGAGCTCACTGGCATTTTAGGACCAAGTTTGGGCAATTTAGATAATCTATGTCTCTGGGTTTTCATCGCTGATGAAGTTAGCATGAGGGGCGCATTATTCTAAATTAGGACTTATTGGGCCATCAGGTCTGGAAAGCATGCGAGGGTTTGCCTGGAGCAGCTTCCTCGCCTTACGGAGGAGGCAGAGAGGCAGTCACTTGAACAAAGACAACCGGAATTAGCTGCAAAGTCCACAGCCACACTCCTGACTCCTAATCCACTGAACTTTCTCATATTCCGTGTTGCCTTAAGACTTCAAAAAAAAAAAATCATCTATGAGAGTGCTTCCCAAACTCTAATGTGCATATGAATCACCTAGGAATCTCACTAAAATGGAGATTCTGGTTCAGTAGGCCTAATACGCTGAGCATTTCTAACCAGCTCCTAGATGCTCATCCAGGGACCACACTTTGAGAAACGAGGAGACACAAAACACAACAAAAAGCGACTGCGAGTTGTCTAAGAGAAAGTCAAGGAATCCTAGCAACCTCAGGCTGTGAGATCGTGTCCCCCTCACCCCGTGGTCTCTTGCTCCCCCTTTCCTAGGGAACCACTCAGGGCCAGGGTGGGCAACAGATAAGCTGATTTCAGCTGTAGGAGGCAAGAGCTTCTGGGGTCACCCAGTCTGGCCGGGCTGTAAGCATCTCTGGAAGGGAGTAAGGTAGGCAGGGCAGTGAGTAGGTCCATGGACTCTCAATCTGGACCATTAGGTTATCCCGCCTGTCCCTCCTTCTCTATACTGACAGCTGACATTTGGGAAACCTTTTCTCTCCTTCCGTTTCTCTCCAGAAGCACATGTCCCCACTCCTTACCAGCCTCTCCTACCTAGCCTTAGGACAATGGATTGGGCAATGGGGTGTGCAGAGATGAGAAGTGAGAAATTCCAGGGATGGATACTGTTCCCTGGAGGAAGCTGAGAGCATTCCTATGGCTTGCCCTGGTGCTTGCCAGATCTGGTGGTGTTTCTTGGTTCAGAGGATCTGGCAAGAAAACGGCAATAACCACTAACTCACCAGACATGCAGTGTGCCCTGCGGTGCTAAGGAACTGGCATACACTGAAACGTCACGTGAAGCCGGCAAATCAGACAAGGAGATGGAGTCTCGGAGGGGTTGAAGAACTTCTCTAAGGTAACTTCGCTCTTAAGTGGAAGAGTGGAAAGCAAGACCTTAATTAAAGATTTATAATTTCCACCTGCCAACCCTCTCTCCGTGACAACTCCTTCCCCCCAAAGGAAAAAACCCAAAATACAAAATCAAAGTTGCACGGTTAGGTGAGGTCTCCCACTTTCCCGCATGCCAGCAGCGTCCTCTCCAACCTCTCCCATGTGCTCTCTTAGATCTTCAGGTCTCCGGGGAGCTTGCCACCCACCTGCTGAGTCCCCCTGAGCGCCAACACCTTTCCTTCCTGCTTGGGCCCGTGAGCTGAGTCTGCATGGCCCTCAGAGAGGACACTTCAGTTCTACCTTCATATCCGAGAATAAAGGTGCTTGGTGTCTAGCCTTAATTCCTCATGCTTCATTTTCACTCTGGGGGTGATGCTCTCAGATTGGGGAGGTGTCCCACTTTCTGCCCTCTGCTCCCCAACTCCCCAGCTCCCTCCCTGTGGCACTGTGACCTAAACCCCAACCTCTAACAGGCTTCCCACAGCCCTGTAGCCCTGATGCTGGGATTGGTGCAGCGGCCTCAGTGGATGATGAGTATTGAGAACCATAAATCAAAAAGGATCATAACCCAATCTTGAATGATCACAGCGGCTTCTCTTAAGCTTTGTGTTTCTTGACGCTTGGGAAGGAGGGTTAGAGCAGCCAGCAACTATTATTGTCATCATCAGCATCGTTTAGATTACTAATAATGCAATAAATATAATTAATAATTATAATAATATAATTAATCCCCTTAGCCAATATAGTGCTCATTATAATGGATGTAGGTTTTAGGTCATTATGTAATAAAAGCAATACAGATAATGATGATAACAGTAGAGATTGGGCCGTAAATTAGGACTTGGAGTCAAAGGAATTGTTCAAAGCAGATTTTCATTTTTAAAGATTATTGATAATTTGACTTGGGCCCTTATCATACAGACAGCTGTGGGCTTGACTATTTTTTTCATGTTACTTCATTTAATCTTCACAACAATCTTTCGAGGCGATTATTATTATTTCCATTTTGCAAGTTGAGGAAATTGAGGCTCAAAAGGATGAAGAACCTTGCATGAGAACGCAGGCCGAGTGGGTGGGAACAGGTTTATCTGACTCCAAACTCTGAGCTGTAATCAGTCCAATCAGGACAGAGAAGTTGAGGATGAAACTTCAGAGCGGAGAGGTGAAGCTTGCAGGAGGCCCTGGGATTTCTGGTCTAATCTTATTTATGGGCTCTTTGCCGGAAGAAATGATCAGTGGAGACTCCAGGAAGTCAGAGGACAGACAGACACATGGGCAGAGAGGAATAACCAGAATAAAAAATAAAAACAAACCTTTGAGCATTTGAGGCCAATGCTGCCTTTATGCAAAGGGAAATTTGTGTTAAAAGTGATTGTTGGGGGCCACGGTGGCTCAGCAGGCAAGAATGCTTGCCTGCCATGCCAGAGGACCCGGGTTCGATTTCCAGTGCCTGCCCATGTAAAAAATAAAAAAGTGATTGTTGGGGCAATGTGATGATGGATCAGTAGCAAGAATTCTCGCCGGCCAAGCTGGAGACCCAGGTTCAACTCCCGGAGCCTAACCGTGCCAAAAACAAAAGGTGGAGGGGACTGTTGGTGGGCCCTTCTAAGCAGCTGAAATGGATTGACTGCATAATCCGATTGACTGGACAAACCAAGTCTTTCCAGTGACTGCTTGATTGATTCCGAGGGAAAACAGGACTGTTTATAAATATATAGGCAGCCAAAAGAGACAAGGTAAGAAAGAGTGAGTTAGAGAGCGAGCGAGTAAGAGTGAGGCATGGCAATGTAGAAACAGAGAGGTCCAGAATCTGGTCCTGGGGATTGAGAGATCTGGGTGGTGAGAAAGCAGCTCAGAGGGGCCAAAGCTAGGAGAGAAACCCCCGGAAGACACAGAGGTGGTGGTCCCCAGGGGGATATTTGACGCTTGTCAGCATTGAACCAACTGCACACCCCCCACGCCTCTGCTGAGTCCCCAAACTGATTAGAGGCATCTGGGGTCTCTCCTTGAGCTCAGGCCCGAGTAGAGAGTGGTATGTCCCGAGACCGCCCTTAGCCCTTAATGCTATTAGCCGAAGCTGCTTGGGGAGGAGAGCAAGAGGGGCTGGAGCCTGGGAAGGGCAAAACCAACCACCTTTTCCCTGAGGAAATCTGGGGCAGGGAGAGATGTCCTTTCTTCACCTTCCCTCAGCCCCTTCCCTTCTCCTCTGGATGCCCACACGCTGGTGGAGTGACATCCTCTCTCTCCTTTTGCCACAGGTTGCCAAACGTAGGGAGCATCTGCCTAGGACAGAGGGGACCGCTTCTTGATGTTGGGGATCCTGCCAGCTGAACCTCGTCTCCCCGCTTCCTGTGGTGCTGGGTGAGGCACAGCTCCCTCCCCGCCTGCTCCCCCACAGGGCCCAGGGGCAGCTGCTTCCCACCTTGCCCTCGCTAGCTCCCTGCAGCCCCGACCCGCAGCCCTGAGCCCCTCCCAGGGCTCCTTCTCGCCCAGTCTCAGACCTCTAGCCCGTCCTCCCCTCCCAGCCCCCTCCCCTTGTAGACTCTTTCGCCTCTGCGGCCTCTGGGGGCTACAGGATTTAAAAGGTTTGTGTAACTGTGCAGCAGAAATCCAAAGCCAGCCTCTCCCATGCTCCATTCTCAGACCTGTCACACTGGACAGTTGAAGGTCACGGCAAAAGTCACGGCCGTACTCACATCCCACCTGCCTCCAAAAGGCTGTCAGGGACCTTTGGGGACCCAGGAGAAGGGAGAGGAGACATGGCTGGGGAGGAGACCCAGCTCTAGCTCCAGACTCCCCTCTGTCTGTCTGACCCCTCCAGGCCTCTTTTTCACTTAGTTTGACCTTTGAACATTCTTCAGCTAATTTCCTCCTTCATAGCTGTTCCTCTCCTTCTCCTTCTAGGCCTAATTCTTCTTCCCCCTTTCCACTTCCCACCCACCGACCTTCTCTTGGTCTGAGTTCCCTGCCACCACTCACCTGTACTGCCTGTCTTCCCACTCTCTGTTTCCTCTCTCCCTTGTCCATCTTCTGTCTCTCAGTTTCTCTCCGTCTGTCCACAAGTCCTACGGCCTCTGTCTCTGTGTCTGACTCTGTCTTACTTGCCCTGGGGTGCCAGTTCCTTTCCTCTAGGCCGTGGTCTCTGTCTCACCGCTTCTTGTCCATCTGGGACCAATGTTTTGCTGTCTCTGTCACTGTCTCTCGTTGTCACTTTCTATGTTCTTGCCTCTCTAGATCTTTCTTCCCCTGACTCTCTGTCTCTCATCCAAGCTTCAGAGCTAGACACTCACCACAAGCCTCTCAGCTGCTGGCTCCTACAGCAGCGCCCCCACCCCCTACTCTCCTCTACTTCTTTCCGGAATGTCTCCAGTGCCCCAGGTCCCAACCCAGGGGAAACCTCAGCCCTGATTCCTTCCATCTTATTCCCATCAGCTGTGCCTCAGGGGATCCCCCCTGCCTGGACACCCCCTGATCATTCCCTTCCTTCTCTCACCCAGGGACAAGAAATCCCCTCCAGCAGCTGGTGAGATGGCTGAGGCGCCTGGCTGGAGGGAGAGGAAGTGAAATCGCCCAGCCCACGGCAGAGCTGGAGTGAGTCGGCAGGCACAGCGAGGGGCTGAGTAACGACCAGTAAAGCAGCAGGGCAGCTGCGGCGTCAGCAGCAGACATCTGAGGTGGCTCTCACCAGCCCCTGACATCTTTTGATCCAATCCCCAATCCTCAATCCCCATGTCAGCTTCCAGCCTCAACCTCAGCATTTGCCCACAACCCCAGTCTTAACATGAACCCTAACTCTGACTTTCACTAAGCCTCAACCCAACCAAGGCTCCATCAATCAATGTCCCCCCCTCCTTACTGAGGCCCCACTGCCCTTGGGCAGGGCCTGCAGGAAGCCTGGGGTGCAGTGGCAGCGGCCCCCATCATCCTCCCCAACTTTTCTCCTCTTGGCTCCATTGGGGAAGGGGTTGGGACAGGAGCAGGACCCCTGTCTGCCATGGGGGCATCATCTCACATGGCCTGCATGTGCCCCTATGGTCCCAGGGGCTCTTGAAGATAAGGGGTAACCCATGCTGTCAGACTGCAGGCTTTTGGGTCCTAGATACAAGGAATCTGAGGAAGAGAGGGGGACAGAAGGATGGGGCAGAATCTCCTCTCCCCAGCCTGGCTCAGATGGGACCCTAACTCTCCTTACCCCTCTCCCATCCCCTGCCCTTCTTGTCCCCGTGGGCTCTGCTCAGTAGCAGCCACCAGCTGGTGGTCAGTCCTTACCCACTACCCTTCAACCTCGCCCCGCAGTGGGCTCACTTGGAAGCAGAGCCCCCCATATGTACAGACAACAGGGCACCGATGGCTGAGACCATCATTCATCCAGCCCCCAGGTCCCAGCTGGATCCCATTCATCCCAGGAGTCATGCTCCACAGTGCATTGACATCTGACCACAGCTGTGCCCATCCGGGAGGAGAACCCACTGCCGCGCTGGACCCGTGGCTCTGGGATGTCTCGCAGGTGCCACAGTCCTCAGGCTTCTCTGCCCTGAGTGCCCTGGCTTGGCACTGACCCACACCTGGATGGAAGAGCCCTAACCATCTCTCAGGGCGCTTCAGAGTGGCCCTTGGGCTCCCATCTCCTCCCAGAGCCCAGGTTTCCTTACTTCTCCCCCTCCCAACTGCCCCACAACTGGCTCCACAGCTGGGGTGGGAGTAGGAGCAGATAGGGGCCCTCCCAGCCGGCCCAGCCGCACACTTGCATGCCTTACCTCGGCGCGGCAGGCGGGTCCCGTCTCCACCCGGCTCCTCTGGCGCGCTCCTCGCCCGACGACCCCTCGCTCATCGCGCGCTGCGTTAGGGTTACTTAAAATGAGAGCGGGATCTCCAAGCTCCCAGGGGAGCCGATGTGGTTTTCAGACAATAGCATTAACCCTTCGGGGGCCAGCGGCCACTACTGTCCTGTGCCCCCTCCCATGCGCCCCCACCACCGTGGGGGTGGGGTGGGAGGAAGTGTCTCTCGCCGGGTCCTCTGCATCCAGAGCTTACCTCCGGGGCAGTTGGCTTCTCAAGCATCTGACCAACGGGGAGGCTGGCAAGGAGTCTACCCCTTCTTCATCTGCAGGGAAAGGGATGCTGAACTACAGGGAAGTCCTTCCAACTGTCTGCCCTCTACCCTTTCCACTGTAAGGCAGCCCTTCTTTCATAAGCTTTCTGGGGAGATAGAGTCTAGACCTAGAAAACAATCCCCCTTCACCACCTCTGACTCTTGACACTGCCTCACTCCTTGAGCCCCAGGTTTCTCCTCTGAGCCCCAGGCTTCTCCTCTGCTCATATACTGGTGCTAGCTCATAGTAACTTTTTTTCCTCTTAGTCTCAAGTATCAAAACAATACTAATAATTTACTCACCCTTTCTTTCTTTAAGAGTTTGAAAGCACTTGAAATGTCTCTTTCCTTGTATAGTTCTATAAAGTGATTTTCATTTTCCTTATTAAAATGACTGGGAAGTTAGACAGTAGGAAGGACTTCCAGCTAAGGGATAAACCAGCCAGGGGAAAGTGTCTGCAGGGGCATCAGATACCCCTAAGGAAATGATAGGAATAAGATAAAGGGCGAGAATCCAGAATATACTGGGGGGAGGGATGGAGGTCTCAGGTAACCGGCTGCAGGAGAGACTTTGCAGGGAAAACCGGAGGAGGGGAGATATCAGAGACCAGAGCCCCTGCTTTTAAAGGCCTGGGGTCCGAGTGACCCCGGACCCCATCCGACCTGGGTCCCAGCTCCCCAGTCCCTCATGGGAGGAGAAGATTGATGGATGTCACTGGGGGAATCAATATGATTTTCATTTCTTCCCCTTGACTTTGAGAGTCCAAGTTTCCCCCCTGCCTCCCCTACTCCTCCATTGCACAGCCCCTCCTAGCCCTGAGTGGATGGAGATGGGAACAGAGGGCCACGGAATTAAATTCTGGGGGTTGTTTTCTGGTGAAATCAAGCGAAGCTAACACGATGGAAAGGTGAGAGCAAGAGGCTGATTGATGGGAGAGACGGGAGCTGGGGGCCACAGGAGAGGCCCCTGTTAGGGAATGCAGGGAGGCCAGGGCTTGGAGCCCACGGAGGGTAGGGAGGAAAGGGGCTGCAGAGGGGGGAAGGCACAGAATGCTGTTCTGGGGATGGGACGCAGGGAGACCGGGCGGGGGGGAGGGGTGCTCAGGAGCCAGGGCTAGGCAGGCTGGATCTCCACAGAGGACAGGGGGCAGCAGCAAGAGGGAGTGAGATTAGAGAGCAGACGCTGTGTCCTGGGCAGCCTCTTTGGTCACTGGCATTTCTTTGCCTGGAGAGCTTGTCCTGCTCCCTGCAGGATCTTCCCCCACCCACCCCTTCTCCTTCATTTACGGTCCAGGATCATCTGAGTCTGGAGCAAAAGACATCTCAGCCAAGGAGGTTCTCCAGCAACTCTTCATGGAGGGCCAGGTCAAGGAGGGGGGAGTGACAACAGAACCTGAGCGGGGGGAGGGCTGGACCTCCTCTGGCCTCCTCAGGCTTTCTGGGGAGGGCACTTCAGACAAAGAGGCTAAAGGTTCTTCCGCTTTCCCACTTCCTGCCACCATCCCAGCTCCCAGGAAAGTCCCTCCTGTGGGCTAACTTCCAGTCCTTTCGAGAACTAGAGGAGCCGCTTCTGAGAGCAATGGTGTTTGCACCTGTTTTCTTCTGCAGCACCTTGCACTCCCCTCCCCACATCCTCTTGTCTTCTGGGAAACTTGGTGAAAGTGGTTCTACCCCTGCTCTTCATACCAGTTCATGCCTCAGCGAGGAGGCTGGGGTGGGGATGGGAGGCCAGGCCCTGAGCTCAGGCAGGGGCTTCCGGGAGGAGAATCTGAATCTCCTGTTTCTTCCCCCAAACTTAAGCAAAGATCCTAATGTCCTTCCTAATGGCAGGGGCCGGGGCATCTCCTGGCCACGTGCACCCCAGCGCCTGGACATGGGTGCTGCTCGGTAGGTGATGAGTGCACCCCTGCCAGCTCCCACGCTCTAGCCAATCCAACCATCCTAACTTGCAACAGGCACCTCAACGCATTTAAAAAGTACCTCCCAACCCCCCAGCTTTGTTTCCATTAATTGTACCTGGCCCCATCCTGTCCCTTGGCCCCCACAATCCCTGGGTCTGGGTCAATTGGGGTGGGGCCGAGACCCCGCCTCTGCCTGGAGACTAGGCGGGACTGGGCAGGGGGCGGTCCTTCCACCGCTGGGCCCAACGCTGGCTCCAGGGTCTTGGAATCAGCTGGGAGAGGAATGTCCTGGTTTGGGGGCAGGCTGGGCAGTGGAGCTGGGCTCTTCCCAGCCCCTTTCACCAGCTCCCCTTCCAGCCCCAAGGCTTTTAATGGCACAGATTGAGGCCTAGAGAGTGCTTCTCATCAGAGGAAACCAAGGATGCTCTATTTGCGCCTAGGGAATCTTCCTGTTTTGGTTAGTGACTTTTTCATACCTGAGAAAACAGCAGGGCAGGCTGAATTCAGAGCCTATGGACACCTTCTGACACACTTTGCATCCAGCCCTCAGCACCTCTGCACGTCTAAGGGGTTCTCAGGCCTGGAGGGAGCCTTTGCAAACATCTCACATTACAGTGGGCGGGACCTGAAGACACAAAGGTGGGATGGGACTCCCGGGAGTGCTTCTGGAGGGGCTGCGCTGGAAGCGGGGTTGCCAGGTGGGGAGCAGGTGAGGAGGCTGGAACCACCCCCTTCCCTAAAGAACAAGAAGAAGCAAAGAAAACCCTTCCAGGGACCCGGCCTGGGGGCAGGAGGGTGGAGGTGGGGTGGGGGCTTGACTGATCCCAGAGGCTCCGTCTGGCTGGCCCGGCAGTGGCAGGGAAAGAACGTCCTTTCCTGAGCACTCCTTGCAGCTGTTGGAGAAAGAGGGGTCTTTCCCAGGGACTCATTTCCTAGCATCCCCTGACAGCCCCGGGGACAGCGAGGGGCCCTGCGCCCCCAACAGAGGGGTGGAGAGGAATGGTGGTGGCTGAGCCCGGGTTCAAAGGTGAGGAAAAGGGAAAAGGAGAGGAGGTGCCGGGTGATCCAGTCTTGAGACAAAGGGAGAAGGGGAGGAAGAAGAGGAGGAGTTGGTGAGGCGGAGGGAAGAGGAGCGGGCGGGGAGGGGGTGCGGCGGGGGGCGGGGCTGAGGCACCCCGGGACGCCGCCTCTGCAAGTGGCTGGTGGGAGGCGGGGCGGGCGGCGCGCGGGGGCTGGAGGG